>OZ023266.1:104702671-104782671 GCA_964006375.1 Tillus elongatus | reverse complement strand
GAACCGAAATCACCACAACACATATTTTTAAAGCGCCCAGACGATCGTTTCACCAACAAAGTTAGCGCCATCAGAGGATGCAAAATTCTAAATTTATTAAGTACTGAACATCACATTTATACTATACGTGTTAGGTAAAAAAAAAAACGAAACCAAGAGGGAAGACCATGGGCAAATTTTCTGCGTTTGTATTTTAATTGCCGGACGTCCTTTTTAAAATCCCGTTACATCTTTGCCCACCGAGTTCGAAATACCACAGTGTAGGGGATATGCTTCCAGTACACCGCCCCTCATGTGCCAGTCGAGCAGTTTTTCCATTGTTTTTAGCAAGAGGTACATGAGATTTATTGGCATCAGGGACTTTGCCTGGTCTGTTGGACGCTCAGGTTTATGAATGAATACAACCCTGGCCAGTCTCCATGCCCTCAGAATATACCCCAGAGCCAGGCGGCCCTCATAGTGAGGGTAAGCGCCGACGCCAGTATATCTATACCCTCTTAGAGCATGATGGGCATTATTCCATCAAATCCCGGGGATTTGTATGGCTTGAAGCTGTTAATGGCCCATCTAATTTTGCTTCAAGTAACAACCTCTTTAGCAACTGTCCAGTCTACTCTAGATGTCCGCCTATAAGGCGCCTTTATTGCAGAGTGTGCCCAGTCCGGGGAGGTGATTGGTTTATTATGTTACGGCCGGGGAAGTGCGTCTGGAGTAAAACTTCCATAGTTTCCTTCCCCGAGCTTGTAAAGCCTCCCGTAGTTGTTCTAAGGGAGCCTATGTTGGTCTGAGTGCCCTTGGACAGGATCTTGTGTAGCCCGGCACTGTCGGATGTGTTCTCCACTTCCTCGAAGTGCCTCCTCCACGACTGCTTCCTGGAGTCCCCCAGTCTCTTGTTATAGGTCGTTAAGGCATGTCTATATTCATCCCATGTTCCCGACCTTTTGGCCGCGTTAAACAGCTTACGAACCTGCGTCCTTCCTTTGACTGAGGTCCTCGTTCCACCACGGGACATTCCTGGTGGACGTCCTCATTTTCAGGGTTGGCGTTATAGGACGAGGTGATTCGTCTCGCACTTGGGCTGCCGCAATCTCGAGGTTTCTTGAATTGTCTATGGTACTCTTAACCCCCCGCAGTTCTACTGCTAGGTCTGCCCTATAGGCTTCCCAGTCCGCCTTTCAAGGGTTGCGGTACCGTACCGTTTGTCTTTAGACTTTTGATAATTTAGTTCCTCTACACTTGCTTTACGATTTTGGTCATTGGGTTGTAGACAAACAATTTATTGTGACAAATCAAAGCGTAAGCGGAAGTATCTTTCAGAATGGCAGTGTTCGTTTCAAATTCAATTCGCACAACAACAGTCCCTGATAAGAGAACATCTGGGGTTTTTCTACTATTTTATACCCTGGTGGTACCGTAGGGAAAATATGATGTATTTTGTGGGCCGGTTTACCGTTACTATATATCATTAACTTTTATAATTTCCAGAGGCTTTTCCGATTAATAAACAAAATTGGCTTTCAAAACTTTATTACTGAACCTTAAAAGTTTGCCGATAGAATTAGGTTTTGAGAAATCGACACTTTGACAACATTTTAAAGTTGTTTTAATGGTGTTGTTATTCGCATTGAGCTCCAATATATCTTTTCCCCTTTTATTCGGCAAATATTGATGTATATCTGTTATTTCGTAAGAACCTGCTGGAATATTTATAGTCTGTGTACCATAACAAAAATTTGTTTCATCTATATTGGATATGGCGTTAAATGTTATAAAATTTGTTAAACCGATCACATATTCTCATCAAGGCAGATTGGAGGATTGAAATTTGAACTTAACACTGATTGAGATTGCGAAAACGCAAATGTGTAAGACATGATCAATCGCTGCGAGTGATAAATTAAACGAATCTTTGTTTATTATTTAGAAATCGTAAGATGTTGGGGCAGTGCTATTTTTTCAGCTGTTGGAAACACTGATTGTGAAATGCAGAAAGCATTTGACAGTTGACAGAGCGCAAAAAGCAGTAGTAAGACGATGTTTGTTTTGTAATGAAGCCCGGTGTTTTTAGTTTAGTTTAGAGTTTTAGTTCACTTTGTTGTAATTCACATTAAATATACTGTGACGAATCCAAGCTTGACCCGTCTGGTAGATCTGTTAGGGGCAGCACGTGGAACAACTATGGAAGAAAGCTTCTCTGAGCAGTGCCACTGTAGATATCTATAAAAGAGAGAGAGGTAACCAACGGCACGTCGGTGGGCAAGGGTTGGCAGCCTTTGGGTGAAGGTACGGTCACCGATGAGACGTATAGCTCTCTTTTTAATGAAGTCCAGGATAGCGAGTGTGGAAGCGGCAGCAGCACCCCAGATGTGGGAGCAGTATTCGAGGTTTGGTCTTATTTGTGAAGTATATAAGGTATAGAGATTAGCTGGTGAAAAGTATTTGCGATCCCGGAAGAGGAAACCTAATTTCTTAGCGGCCGCTTCTGTAATTGATGTTGGTGCCAATTGAGATTTCGATCCACAGAAATGCTAACAAGTGAAAAGGACTCATTACTTTGAATAACTTGGTTGTTCACTGTGATGGGTCTAGGGCTGATGTAACTCTTATGAGAAACAAAGCAAGACTGTGATTTGGTGGGGTTGAATTGTACAAGGTTTATACTTCCCCAGTCTAATATTTTTGGAGATCCACGGAGACAGAACCCTCCATGAGTCTGCGATCCTCATCTAATTGGGATAAAGAGACAGGCTTAGAATATTGTATATTTGAGTGGAGGGTGCTGTCGTCCGCGTAACTGTGAACTGGGTTAGATATGCTAGAGAGAAGGTCATTGATGTGGAGAAGAAACAAAGTAGGGGCTACAGCTGAACCTTGAGGAACTCCTGCATTAATTGGATACAGTTTAGAGGTATGGCCATCCACGACAACAGAAATGCTCCGGTTGGAGAGGAAATTTGCTGTCCAGGTACAGAGTTTTGGTGGTAGGTCACAGGCCGGAAGTTTATTAAGCAGTGCTGCGTGCCAGACCTGGTCGAATGCTTTAAATATGTCTAGAGCGACAATCTGGGATTCACCGTGTAGTTCCATAGACCTGTTCCAAGAATGGGTGACAAAGGAAAGGAGGTCGGCAGTCGATCTGCGCTGACGGAATCCATACTGCCTGTCGTGGATTAGACTGTGTTTTTCAAGAAATTTGAGTAATTCGGTGTTTATATACTTTTCCCTCACGACTGAAAGGAGAGAAATAGGCCTGTAGTTGCTAGGAAGCGCTTTGGATCCTTTCTTGGGAACAGGTTGTACTCGAGCAGTTTTCCAGTTACTAGGGAATATGCCTCTATTGTAAGATGTCTGAAACAGACGAGTCAGGACAGGAGCATGTTCAGGTGCGCATTTTTGAGAACAATTACTGGGATCTCGTCAAGGCCAGAGGCTTTCCTGGCATTAAGAGAAGAGAAAATCTTTCGTACCTTTTTAGTTTTGAAAATGATATCCGTCATTTTATGCGCGACTTTGGGGACTGTTGGTGGTTGAACATTTGAAGGTAGGTTGAGAGTAGAATTGCTGGCGAACAACGAGGCAAAAAGTTCAGCCTTGCCCAGGGCGGTAGAAACAATTTCATCCCCTGAGACGAGAGGTGCTACGTGGACCATTTTCAAGGACAGAGAACGAGGTGGAGTTTCTTTTGAGTACCCGGCGTTCAAGCCATTGAAGCGAAATGGGAGCTGCTGCAGGTCAAATATAAGGAGCTGAAGGTGCTGGACCACAAAATTTATAAGATGTTGTTAAAAGACACGGGCGAAGCAGTCCTTGAAAGAGAGCTGGAGAATTATGATATATATGCTAAGAAGTTTGCGATATTGAAGTCCAGGTTCAACAAGCTGTTCAGAGCTGTAGCGTCAGTGACGCCAAGTATACAAAGATACCGTCACTCACATTTCTATGGAAGGAATAACAGGTATGCGCAAATTTAAATTACTTACTATACAGTTTAAGCAATATGATGGCAGTATAAAGGGGAGGCTGACTTTCTGGGCTCAATTTAGGAAAATACATGAAGATGATTGCATTGATAAGGATGATAAGATAGAGTACTTAGTTCAAGCAACTGTACCGGGGAGCAGAGCCAGACAGTTAGTGGACAGCTATCCTGACATGGGTGAAAATTGTGAAAATATTGTTAACAGCATGCAAACCAGGTTTGGTAGGGAAGACGTTCAGATTGATCTTCATATGAGGGAACTTTTGAAATTGATTATAATTAATTATAGCTCTAAGTTAAAGACAGTTATATCTATCTTGTACGATAGTATAACGTCAGACAAGTGTTCTGCCATGCTTTACCCGTTGATTAAGTCATGTCTACCTCAAGAACTTATTAGGGTCTGGAAACGAACTCCAAGTTTTAGCATCAGTGACGGTGACCCTATGACATCGTCTTTGGAGCTTCGTCTCAGGAATTTGATGCTGTTTCTTGGACAGGAGTCGGAAAATGAACAACGGCTAGATCTAGCAACTGGAGGTTTTGGTCTGCAGAAGGAGGAGCCGCATTCTAATAAGAAAAGGTTCTTTAAAAAAATCTCATGATGGTTCTACAGCTACAGAGTTCATGAATACGGAAATGGGCAAGTGTTTTTTTTGTGCAGGATCACATGATAGTGAAACATGTTTCAAAGCACAAAATTACCTTTGTGGAAAAGAAAAATGCTCTATCAAGAAAAAAGGCCTGCTTTTGTTGTTTAAAAATAGGGCATCTATTTCGGAAATATAAGGGGCGCTTGAGATGTAACCTTGATATGTCCTGAGCTACCTGCCAATAAGAAGAGCATAATCTCCCATGAGAGGAATAAAGAGGTGAATGCAACCTCGAAGGATTTACAGAAAGACCAAACTTGGGGTAATCAGACCAGTATGCATGTGTTTCTGCACACTTTGCGACTGGCCTTAAAGGGGCCCAATGGATTGAAAACCGTTCGAGCATTAATTGATAGTGGGTCGCAGAGGTCATACATCCTGAGTCTACTGCAGCACAACTAGGATATGATTCAAAGGGTTCAGAGAAAATTGTTCGCTGTTTATTTGGTGGTAAAAAGACGACCATATTCATAATTGTTATGCCATAACCATTAGCAAAGGAAATTATTCATGCACTATTGAAGCCCTTGATCAACTCACAATTTGTAGAGATGTAGTTCCAGTCTTTCATGGCCCATGGGCTGAGGAAGCAAGAGTCTTTAATATTAAGATTTTAGACAAGGTGCAGTCAGGACTGATATAATTGCTCAGAGGAGCTGACATGGCTTGGAATCTGTATTCCGGTGGGGTGGGGGTGGATAGTGAGGGGGGTTTATGTGCATTGTAAACTACCCTGTGGCTTATTGCTATGAAAACACACTTTGGATGGACTTCTATGGGTAAAATACCTAAGAATGTGGTTAGTTCCAATATGATTATGACAACCTTGAATGTTTTCGTAAGGGATGCAGCGATAAGTGAATTATGGGAGCTTGACGCTCTTGGGATTAAAGAGCCTGTGGATAAGAACACAAAAGAAGACAATGCTTTGGCCCCTAGAAGCCTCTTTTTACAGACTGTTTGCGTTGATCAAGACAGACGTTATGAGGTACGACTTCCTTGGTTAGAAGACTACCCCCTCTCCCAACAAACTACAGAATTGCTCACAAGCTAGTCCTTTCTATCATTCATAAATTGAAAAATGATGGTCTTTTTGAGGAATATGCTCAGATTTCCAAAGAATGGGAACGGGAGGGAATCATAAAGCAGGTCGGCATGACTGAATGTATTGATGTGAATAAGGGTCATCATCTTCCCCATAGACCTGTGTTGAAAGAAAATGGTACAACAAAAATGCGGCCTGTCTTCGATGCTTCAGCACATGATAAGGAAAAGCGTTCACTTAACCATTGTCTGGAAACAGGGAACAATTTAATTGAGCTAATTCCATCGCTGTTGATCAGGTTCAGATTAAACAAAATAGGCGTTGTTACTGACATTCGCAAAGCGTTTTTGCAAATAGGTATTAATGAAAGGGACCGTGACTCTCTCAGATTTTTGTGGGTCAATCCGAGTGAAGAGGTCATACTACGACACAAAGTATAGTATTTGGAGTGAGAAGCAGTCCATTTCTCCTGGGGTCAACTTTGGAATACCACTTATCACGATGTTTTGAAAAATGGGATGATGCTGGTGCAGCTTATTTTCATGAAACTGTGCAAAGGTTAAAGAGCACCTTATTTGTTGATAATTGTGTTACAAGCTTACGGGGTGAAAAGTCATTGACCAAATTTATTAGAGAATCTGTTGCTATCATGGCCGAGGTCAGTTTGAATTGAGAGGGTGGGAGCATACCCAGAATTGTGACTCCAGAGCTGCATGCAGTCCATGCTCTGTTCATTTTCAAAGTGATACAAAAGAAAAATTTTGCTGGGAAAGATGACAAAGCAATTAGTGGCCTGAAACCGTTTTACGACAAACATCATAGTTGAAGTCTAGAGCATTTAACAGAAACGACACGGAAAGCTATCGTTTTCGAGCTATACTGTGAGCCCAAAACTCGTTAGTACAGAAGTTGATTATTGGCATGCATGTCAGGTCGTGCCATGTTGGAACACAGGGACTTTTGAGTCTGCTGAAAGAAAAATTTTGGATTACTGATGGAAGGTAAAATATTAAGTCTGCTCTGTCTAAGTGCACAGTCTGCAGGAGATATGACGCAAAGCCTCTGGTTGTGGAACCGCCACCGTTGCCTTAGGACAGAGTGCGTGACGCGGTAGAATTTGAAGTGACAGGTGTCGATTTTGCAGGCCCTCTGTATTTGAAAAACGGTGACAAAACCTGGATATGGATTTTTACTCGTGCCATTTTTCGCGCAGTTCACCTAGAGCTGACACATCTTTGTCGACTTCTAGTTTTCTCCAGGCCTTGCGTCGCTTTGTGTCGCGGCGGGGAAGGCCGAAGACTATATACAGTGACAATTGAACGAAGTTTGTGGGTGCCGAAAACACGTTCTCATTGTTGAACTGGGACCTTATTACACGTGAGACCTCTGTGTCGCGTATCCGTTGGAAGTTTAACCCCCCTACGGCGGCATGGTGGGGAGGCTTTTGGGCACGTTTGATCGGGGTGTAAAAACGTTTATTGAGAAAAGTTTTAAGCCTTGCTACACTCAACTACGAAGATTTGTTGACAGTGATGTCTGATTGGGAGGCCGTTTTGAACGCTAGACCTCTGACTTATATCTCAGAGGACCCTGAGGATTTAGTTGCTCTAAGTCCGGCTATGGTTTTACGCGACCAGGTAGAGTAGAGTGCATTTTACCTGACTGTGACGTGATAGACAATGTTTCGATGCGACGTAAAGTGCGTAAAATTCAAACTTTGCGAAGTCGCAAAAGTCGAAGACCTTCGACTTAGTTGTCGCAGTGAATATCTTGGACAATTAAGACTACTCTATGATAAGTGTTCTGACCGTCGGGTCTCTGTAGGTGAGGTGGTTCTGGTGGGTGACGACAACCGAAAACGCCTAAGCTGGCCAATTGGTCGAGTAGTTGAGGTTTTTCCAGGCAAGGATGGTCAAGTTCGTTTGGTCCGAGTGCAGACAGCCACGGGACAGATGCTGAGGCCATCAAAAACACTGTTCCCTATGGAGTGTTGCAGTGTTCCTGAGTTCAATTCCAGGGATGGAGATGACCAATGTGATGAAATGGCTGATGCAAGCAGCCAAAATAGAACCGACTTCAGCCCCGAAGGTGAAGAGGTGCCAAAGGTAAAAGCGACTCGAAGTGGTCGTATCTCCAAGACACCAAAGCCTTTTTTATAACTTTAAATATTATTCACTGTCTTTGTTTGTGTGAGTAATATTTGATTTTCAAAAAATTTCTCAGGTGGGAGAATGTTGAGGCAGTGCTATTTTTTCAGCTGTTGGTAACATTGATTGTGAAGTGCAGAAAGCAGCAGAGCGCATTTGACAGTTGACAGAGCGCAAAAAGCAGTAATAAGACAATGTTTGTTTTGTAATGAAGCCCAGTTTTTAAGTTTAGTTTAGAGTTCTAGTTCATTTTGTTGTAATTCACATTCAATTATACTGTGTCAAAGCCAAGCTTGACCCGTCTATTATTTCGTCGAAGTTACGTTTTGTTGGTAGCGTGAACCCGATGTCAGCAGAGGTGACCACATTTGAAGGATTGAACATTTTGCTGTTTCCAGTAATTATAAGCAATTATCAACCTTATCATTAAAAAAAAAATTGTTCTTGCGGCGGTCGAAACTTGCCATAACTATCAAAGTAGTCGACATTTTTATGTCGTTTTATATAAGCTGTCCAGTGCGTACCTTAATTTGCTTTAGTGACTAGATTAACAATTACATACTTCTGATTTTTTTTTTGTAAAGAATCTCGCATGTAAACACCCATAATATGCTTTATTTTCAACGTTGGTCAAAGCTCAATTTGGAATTGTAATCGATAGTTTTTTTGATACAGTTTTTAAAATAAGCCCGACCCTTTATTAACCCCTTAAGGATTATATTATTTTTTATTTTTTTGAGCCAAAATCGTCACTTTTTTTTATTATTGGTTATTGGGGTACATGTCTTTCTAAGTATTTTTACCAAATCTCAGTGACGTAGAAATGTTTTTTTCGCCAGGGGTTGCCAGAAAATGAATTTAATTTATTATATTTTATTTTCGCAAAATCAGAAGCGGATACAACGACTAAATAAAATATATGAGAGTTATCATTATTGGTAAGCTCTTTTACATAGTTCTTGTTGAATTCATTGGCGTAGAAATATTTTTTTTGAAGGGTTCGATGGAATTATATACAAAAACTAAGAAATATATATATATATTTTTTCAAAGAAATGAGAAACCAAAGATTCATGACATAATGCATAGCAGAAGGCATGCCAAATAAAACACAGAGGTGTAGAAGCAAATTTTGCCATAGGGTAAAAATGTACCTATCTAAAAATCATAAAAATAAATACAATTCTCTAACTAGGTACCACAGTACCCTACACACGATAGCTACAATATAAGTACAATACTGTTTATGGAAAATGCTATGTTTGTGGTTACCTAAAAGTTCAATTCAGTATGGTAAATCTTGAAGCAGGGAACTGCGCACAAACCCACATCACAGTCTTTGCAGTAATATCTGGTTTCTTTTCTCCTTCTTTTCCCTTTATCATCTCTTTTGCTACAGCACACAACACACTGTCTGCATGGGGAAGCTTTTTTTTCTGTTGGAGGGATGAATTCAGGAAAATGTCTTTCCGTCAGTCTCAAAGGTCCAGGTTGACTACTGGGACGACCTCTTCTTTTGATAGTCGAAGAATGGCATCTTGCAATTATGGCTTCCACTAAAGCTATCCTATATTCTAGATGAGATTTCTGGCCGCCATTTTGTCTATATAATACATGCGAGTTCCATATTGTTATGTCCAGTAGGTGATAGAAGATTTTTTTGTAATATTTTTTGCCTCTTTTTCTTGTACATGGATAATCGTGCAAATGTTGATCCAGGCGATCAACTCCTCCCATTGTATTGTTATAATCTTGCACAACTTTTGGCTTCCTTACTGAGGTACCATTTTTATCAACTTTGCTTGTTGCTGTCATTTCACAATTGTGCACAGTTGACAGCAAACAAATATCTTTTTTATCCTTCCACTTCATGATCATCACTTTCCCTCTCTGAAAAGCTATTATATCGTCTTTGTTTAATTTTTTCTTTTGTAGTTCTGGTGGAATTTCTCTTCTATTCACTCTGAGTGTACCATATATATCGGTCTTACATTTTATTAGGTAGTCAGCCAATGTTGGAGAAGTATAAAAGTTGTCAGTAGTCAGACAGTAGCCTCGATTGAACAAGGGTTCAAGTAAAGTGAGAACAACCTGAGATGATATAGGCATGTCTTTATATTTCTCGCTGAAGTTTGTACCTTTTCCTGTGTATATAATACATGAGTACATATATCCAGTTTTGGACTCGCACAACATATATAGTTTTACCCCGAAACGTGCCCTTTTCAAGGGGATGTATTGCTTCCAACTTAGGCGTCCCTTATAAAGTACAAGACTTTCGTCTATGGCCACATCGCGTTCCGGAGTATATATATTTGAACATTTTCTATTTATGTAATCAAATACTGGCCATATTTTATTTAGTTTTGGGTAAGGGTGGGTGTCTGGATTGAATTCTGCATTATTGTAAAAATGAAGGTTCTTTTTTATATGAAAAAAACGCCTAGCGCTCATCAACTTACCGAACACAGGTGTTTTCAACACTTCACAATTGGACCAGTACATTTTCTCTACTGGTTTGACTACTATCCCTTGCAGCATGATAATTGCTAAAAACAGAAGCATTTCGTCGTTTGTTATAAGTGGACATTGTCGAGTGGAACCACCTGGTTGTTGTTCTGCATACCTATTCGTCTCCGAAACTAATAAGGTGATGAGATGGTCATCGAAAAACAGTTGAAAAAATCCCAATACATCAGTACTTTCTGGCAGATCAACACTAATTCCGGACTCTCCTGTGAATGGAAACCTTGGAGGTGGGTCTGGAGGTTCTTGTACACTAATTTGATACCAATTCCTGGCCAAAAGTAAGGTGTTATCATCATTATCTGTACTTTCCACGTCACTTTCATCATAAATTTCTCCCAAACTAGTATCACTACCATCACTCTCTGATATATGTACATAATCGGAATCTGTAGAGATTTCTGTGTCACTCATGTTATTTGAATTGCAGCAACAATAAACTAACTCAAGTGTTGCTAATTATATTATAACTTGTCAAGACAACAATATAACATTGACTATATACTCATTCACAGCACAGAACACGTTCAGAGTATAAAGCATAGAACATCAAATGTATAAAGTCAATGAATAGGTAATTTAACGGAACACAGAACCAAAAGCGAGAACTCTGTAAAAAAATTACGGTTTAGCGGCTTAGAAGCATGCGACATCTATACATTAGTAGCTCAACTAATGAGTCGGCTAATGGTATAATATACTAGAAATATACCCCGACTCCTAGACGTTTATGCATAACTTTGAATCGCCATTGAACGTGTTGCCCGTGTGACACACGGGCATGTAGCAAATGGTCCGTCTGGCATCGCCCGTGTCAGACACGGGCGTGAGCGTTAAGGGGTTAAGGTTTTTCATAGCATTATTATGTCTATTCGTTTCTCGTAAAGCTTTAGCCGCATTATTTGCATCTATTACAGTCTTAGATATGTCGTCCCGCCTCAGGCTAAAGCACCTAATGCTCCCAAAACAGGTAACAACATTGGTAAAAAACTAAAATATAATTATATATATATATATATATATATATATATATATATATATATATATAAGAAAAAAAAGTTATAATAAAATATCTTGTGCCAGATCATTTCTATTTTTAGATAGTCTTGCTTTTGCATTGGTGTTCCTCTTTTTCGTCAAACCTCTACCCGTTTTAAGTGAATTCCTCATTTTGCGGAACCCTGTTGCTAACAATCGCTCTAGTTTAACAGATGTCGAATTGACTCTTATCTTGTTGCGTTGAAAGACGTTATAATTGTGACACATTTCGTAAGTAGGTTGCCAGTATATATACTTTCGATTTTACTAAAATCAGCAATGCAGCATTTAGCTGTATAGACATACAGCTGAATGCCAGACATACATTTCCATCTCGTAAACAACCACTTTCCGGCGGCATCCATACTGGGTATATATATATCATTTCTCCTATTTGGGCGATGCATACTGTAACATAAGTGCGGAGCAACAAAAGTTGCAATGACCCATCAAAAACCATGACAACACATTTGGAAGTGTAAAGTCTAATAGACATGGCACGTTACTAGGGAATGCAATAGGAATCTTAATAAAGAGAGGCATTTTAGTAGGCGCATCTGGTTTTGGAAAAGCAAACGTTATGGTTTCACTATTGGAACATGCGAACGTTCTTAGATTTGAAAATATATATGTGTATTCTAAGTCATTGAACCAACCAAACTATCAGTATCTCAGATCTCTTTTGCAACCTATGAAAGAGGTCGGTTATTTTGAATACGATGACGGAAATTAGATGATCTCCTCTGATCAGATTAAACCGAATTCAGAAGTTATATTCGATGATATAGTTTGTTGTAATCAAAGCATTATCAGGGACTATTTTTGTTTCGGGCGTCACAATAAAGCTGACTACTTTTATTTGTGTCAGACTTATTCTTCAATACCGAAACAGCTGATTCGAGATAATGCAAATTTGTTGATCATATTCAAACAAGATAACACTAATTTGAAATACGTATATAACGATCACGTAAATGTTGACATGCCGTTTCAGATATTTAAGGATTTGCGTTCTTCCTGTTGGAAAGAGTTGTTTGGTTTTTTGGTTATAAATATAGGAAAAGTTTTGACGTTTATTTATATATCGATTAAATAAGATTTCAGTTCATCAGTACATGACAAACAAGTAAACAAGATGAGTAACAACGTTACCAGAGAACTTCTAAAAACGAGAAAAGCTTTGAAACGGAAATTGCAAAGCTGATATTTTGGAATCTTCACTTAAAAGAGAATAGGAGTTGAAACGCACCTCTGAACATCTAAAAAACTTATTTCTGCTATAAAAACAAAAAAGATCATTTCAAAGGTGAGCCTAAAGAGTAAAAACAAAAAATGTCTACTCCTACAAACGCTGCTCCCTCACACCAACCTCGACGCTTATTTGCAGCCGAATTTTCGAATTCTGAAGTGTTTTCTGCACAACCTGAAATTTCAGACACCTCAGCAAATATTCTTAAAAGTACAAGAGCAGATATTAATAGAATGGTAAATGATCCATCCTTTATTGTGTATTTACAACAATATTCGGCACTACCTAGGCAATATGTTGAAGAGATGATAAGAGACACCAATGATCGTTTCGATCATAAATACGGAATACGACATAACTTAATGACTGACAAATTTAAAGCTAATTTTGATAAGAAAGATATCGTTATTAAGGGACTCAAATATAAAGGTAGTCCAGGTCTATACGAACTACTGTTTAAAAAAAGCCCATCGGATATACGGGTAAAGATGCGTAAGACTATAATGACATTCTAAAGCGAATCGCAGGAACTATAATCTAAATGAGAAAATTGCCGGCAATAAATCCAGAAAGTATAGGACTGTAATTCAACCGGTGGCGTTTCATTCTGGTTTAGAACCTACTTTTACGTTTCCTACAAGATTGCACACAGGACAGGGACTTATGACGTGGAATGAGAAGTCAACAAACTATCTTTAATGGGATGATCCTAACGAGTTAGTTGATAGATTTAGACTCCTTCTTGCATCTAGGAATGCTGGTAATAACGGCAATGATAATGAGATTGGTTTAATAATTGAAGCGTTGCGGAAGAAATACATAATTGTATAAATAAAACATCATTTTTATTGTGCATTACCAGTGCGACTATGACTTTGGATAGGTGCGGAAGCAAAATTTATAACGATATGGATAAGCTAAAGAAAAAACTGTCTCAAACAATAAAATTAACATATTTTGGCAAAAATCATTTCATAACAGAATCTTTCTAGCACCTAATTTAACGCGTACCAAAATCTTTAGGTTTGATGTAGAAATAGATCAAGTTAATATAAGATCGGCATCTGAACTGATAATCTCTTTTAATGGAGAACAAACATCTGCAGATGAACCATGCATTTTAACTACGTCGAAAATACTACGACCGAGATTTTCCATATTAAAATAACTTTAAGGTGTCCTCTCAAAAGTGCCAGTGAGTTGATCGTATGAATGGAAAACACTTAAAAATTATAGATAGAAGATAAAACGATTTAAGTTCATCAGCTACATATAAAAGTAGGCACTGTCAAACTGAATTAGTCTAAATAAGACTTTGGATAAGTTTGGTAAACAAATTTATGAAGATGTTAACATGGGAAGGAAAAAGCTATGGCTCATCATATCTGGCAGTGGAGAGAGATCCCAAAGCATTCCCTGCAGAATATTCCTGATCGACCATATTTCACACAATTATATTTTTGAATTCGATGCAGAAATAGATGATGGGGTTGTTAGAAATCCTAAATCTGATGTGGTCATCTTTTTTAACGGAAAATAAAGGTCAGCAGATAATTTAGACGGTGTGAAAGTTAAACCAGGTGATGATATATGTTTCTAATACCTTTTGACGAGCAATAGATATAAATTTTTCTTAGAAATAACATTTAGATGTCCCCTAAAACTGTCAAGGAATGGTTGGTGACAGAACTTTGCAAGCAGAAATTATAAAAGAAGACAAGCCTTAGTGAAGCGGTTTTATGATCTGTTTCAAGCTGATCTGGTGGAAATGCTTCCTTATTCAAAAGTAAATCGTAAATATAAATATATTTTAGTAGTGATCAATGCTTTTGCAAAATTTGGCTGGGAGGAACCTTTAAAAAGTAAAACGGTTAAGGAATTATCAAACGTTATAAAGATGATTCTACAATCACTAAAAAATACACCCAAAAATTTGCAGACAGGCCTCGAAAAGGAATATATAATATCAGATTTCAAGGCTGTAATGAACGAATTCAAAATAAATCATTACAATACCTATTCAAATCTGAAAGCTAGCATATGTGAACGCGTTAATAGAACATTAAAAACTATGATGGGGAAAGAAATTAGCATGCAAGGAAACTATAAGTGGTTAGATTTACTTCCCAAAATTGTTTCGCAATATAACAACTGGGTACATAGAACAAAATGGAATTAAATATACTGCTGTGCAGGAGAGGCACGAAAAAGCTATTTTAAAATCATCCTTTAGTCATATGAAGACCGTTCTTCCCACTATGTCTGCATCAGCAAACATCGAGAAATATTTGCTAAAGTTTATACGCCGAATTGGTCGAATACAAGTTTCCACATTATGCAGATTAAACAAAGTAACCATCGCATGTACTACCTGGAAGATGAAAAACAGCAGCCCATAAAAGGAGGATTTTATGAAGAGGAACTGCAGAAAGTAAAGTACCCTGACGTACATTTGGTTGAGAAAATTCTAAGGAGGAAAGGTGCCGAAGTAGGTGACCTTTTCTCGTATTTTTCCAAACACATCTCGCTTAATCAAGTCCCAGGAATCATGTCCGCACCAGCGGTGTCACTCCAGACAGATATCGGTGCCAGGGCTTAGTTCACGTGCCAAGCCTGAGACCTCTCCGTGCGTCAAATTTGTTTTAAAACCCTAACCCGGTCGGCGAATCAAACCCAGACCGCGGTCCTTCCGAACAGAGACCCCTGCACGCTGGCTCATTTCAAGCATGGTCCCGTCCTGCCAGGAGGTCAAACATGTGGAAGCCATCCCCTCACTTAGACGAGACCCAGGAATCAAATAACTTTCCCCGCTTAGAGTTCCCGCAGCAGCCAGACAGGACGAGAAGTAACTCAGCAAACGGTGAGTGCACCTTTAAAAATGACATATGCTATCGGTTGTCTCCAAATTGCACGGCCTAGAAAATGTTTTACGTGCCTCAACAGTGCTATTTAGGAATAGAGCTAGTATAAGGAGGTATCCGTAATACGTGATGTCCTAGGCCTTAGTTAATTTTCTCCGTCCACAATGTTAGGGTAGCTTTAGGATTAATAATATACGGCGACTGGTCGTATGATAATAAGGGTTAAGTAAACTCGAAAGGGAACATTAATATCAATAAGATAGGAAAGTTGTCGATCGCATTATTATTACGTACGCTGTTTTTATAATTTTAATAATAATTTTAGCATGTAACTTTTGCACGTTGTTTAATATTAGAAAACAGACATTTGTTATCCCTTGTTGGTTTTCTTGGAAATTAAGGCTTAAGGCGTAAGTGAATTAAAAGGTTAGTTGACGGTTAGGTAAATAGTAGGATGGCCGGCTGATTTGTCATTTCTTGTCCCAGTTTTAAATTTTGGCAATAACATTAGTGTACCTTGTGGTTTGTTCCCATTCGTATACATTTTACAGTAAACTTGAATGCATTTTTTTACCCAGAATCAGAGACTTGCCATACTTTGAGCTTAGAAATGGAACTTTGAAGCCCTAATTTGAAAAGAGCACAAATATTGAAACTAAATATGTGCCAGATATCAAATTCAAACTGGACGTGTGTGGTATGTACTAAACAGCTTAGGAAAGTCCGGGAAATGACCGGCGCGACAATAAATTGCTTTCCCTTGTGATTGACAATGTTGTACCTACCTCGCAGTTTCGTCTCTAGAGTGACATCCAGGCGTAGTTTCGCGCCATAAAGTGCCGATTTCCAATGTAATGAAGTCCGAATTTGTTGGAGCTAATTGAATAACGCATGATTAATCTGGCGGTTAAAATAGTGTAGAATTAGGCGACAATAAATTCGGTTAATTTCATTAACACTTCAAAATATTTAAATTCGCCACGGACAGTAAAATATGCACTGTGTCTCTGGCTAAAAGTAGGGTCGGCCGGTCACGCGCGATGGTGTTTACTTAAGTAAGCGCATAACAAGAGACGCCGCAAGCAGTGGGAACGAAGAGAACGGAAAGATAGGAATACAGCCATTAACCGGGAATAAGTAATTAAAGCCTACTTAACTTCCGTGAACTCTACGGGATATAATAACTTTCGAACCTTGGCTATAGTTTTTCTCCACGCGGCTACCCTAGGACAAGGCTGTTATGAAACAGTAAATTTGTGGTGTTCTATGAGGGCCTTTGCAGAAGTCCTCACGGGGATCTGACCTCATCCTATTTATAGGGAATAAAGATGGCGCCCGAGGATATATAAATTAGAATATTTATGTCACGCCCGAAGGACGGAGTGTCAGACACTAGTCCTCCGGGCATCTGCTTAGCCGGAGTGCATCAAACAAGCATGTCATCACAAAAAGATGTCGGCCCGAGCATGCACTTAGTTATGGAGTCCCGTAGGGATAGGATTTCAATATATTCCTTAAATTAAGGCTAGTTGTGTCCTGGAGGACTGGACCAACGTAAGGTCTTGTATAAAGGAACACCTGCGTTCGGTGAGTGGGTTATTGTGTCCTGTATATTGGACGTGTTTTCAGTCGATTAGGGACTTAGCAGTCCTGGTTCTTGGATTGAGATATCCTATTTTAGGTGGACTGGTCCTGTATATTGGACGGAATTGTCCTGTTGTTTTATGGACATAGGTGTCCCGTGTGTTTAGTCGGATCGGGATAAGTCCTGGTTTCTGGATAAATATGTCCTGTTTATGAGGACTAAAGTGTCCTGTAGGAAAGGGTTGTCCCGTGCCCAGGATATTTGGTTGGGAAACTTTGGACATTCTTGAAGTTATGTGCCGCGGCTGCGTCGTTGTATACCATATACTGGGTGTTGCAGTGGATACTGTGACACTAACAGTTTTTATGGATACTGAGGAGAAAGGGAAAGAGGAAGCCGTTAAGGCAGAGCTGTGCCTAGACCCGTATGCGTTTGATAGTCGTACCAGCTGGGTATATAAGCTAAAGAAAGGTGAGGTCGACGTTGAGTTAGCCGAGTTTAGGTTGGTGTGATCTGGTACAGTCGAAGAGAAAAAGCGACATTTAGTTTAGTTTATAAAGGAGGGTCTCCGAACTCGTTAACCTCACAGACCCCCCAGTGTTTACGGATACCATGGCGAAACGGCTAATGAAATTCCGAAGGTAGCCGGATGAAACATTCATTTTGATGGTAGGTCCGATCCGGAGACCTACATGGAAAGGCTAGAGGAAACGAGGTCACTGTATAACGTGACTCCTGAGAGTCTGCTCCGTGTCTTACCACTCCTGTTAGAAGTCAGGTGCCTGTTATGGTACCGGAATAATAAGATATCGTGGCTGACCTGGGAGGACTTTGTGAATAGTTTTCGAAAGTTCTATTTTCCCAGAGATTACTATATTAACCTGGAGGCGAAGGTGAGTCGCAGGTTGCACCGCAAGGACGAACGTGTATTGCAGTATATAACAGATATGCGTACCCTCATTCGTCGACATGGGAAGATGACAAGAACAGGAACTGACGTGACTCTATAGGAACCTGTTGCCTGAATTTAAAAAAATGCTGTGGCAAAAAGATTTTACGACTGTGGAAGCTTTTGTAGAGTCTGTCACTACCGTCGAAGAAGTTCTGCACGAAGTAGATTCAAACACGATCGGCCCGGCAAAGGCTGAAAACACAGTAGGTTCCAAGGCTGGAACGGGTGTTAGCCTAGAGATAAGAGAGCTTTGTCGAGTACGCAGCCGATAGAGCGTGAGCAAATGGTTCGTTTCACCACTCAGTCACCCAGACTGAGTAGCACAGCACAATGCTGAAAGTGTGGGGAAAGGGGTAACTATCGCAGTCAGTGTCAATCTGTTTCGCAGTCGCACTGTACCAGGTGTGGCAAGCAAGGTCTGTTTTCCCGAGACTGCCCCTGTTCTCAGTCGGGAAACGCAAGAGGGGCCGTGTAGGCTCGAACCTATTGGCGGCCCCGAAGATCAAAACCTCGGAAGACAGATGGGTGCATAATTCTGACACAAGGCCCTTTCTATTGGTCAAGATAGAGGGAAGAGAATTTAAGGCACTGATAGATACGGGTGCGACGAGGTCGTTCATCGGTGAGTCTGTGACCGCGTGGTGCAGACGGGGGTAGGATTCGTATCCTGGAAGGAAAAAGGTCTGTCTACGAGAGTGGCTGGTGGAACGACGACGCCCATTTTGGAAATATTCCAGTTGAGTCTGGTAATTGACTCTGACAAGCAAGGTGCTTGGTCCTGCCGACTCTGCTTGTAGATTTGTTACTTGGTATGGACGTGTTAAGAGTCCATGACCTGGTTCTCGATTTGAGAAACGGTACCATAGAGATCAAGGATTTTAATACCAAAGCCCAGGTAGACCAAACACAAGTTACAGTCGGCTAAGTAGCGTGTACTGAAGAGGTTAGTCAACCCTACCCGAGTTTCAATCTGACGTTGGGAGCACAAAAGTGTCTGCATAAGTTCCTGGATAGGGAACTGAGAGCTTTTGAAGGGTTAAAGGGCATTACCACGTTACTTGTGCATCGCATTAAATTGAAAGCGGTGGCACCAATCAAACATAGGCCAATAAATCCGAAGTTACAAGAGATAGTAAATACAGAAGTTGATCGCATGTTGGAAGAAAATCTCATAGAGCCTTTGGTGTTCCCCGATCGTAATTGTGAGGAAGAAGGACGGTAGCCCGAGGTTCTGTATAGATTTTCGTAAGGTCAACGAAGTGTCAGAGAAGGACGCGTACCCGTTACCGCAAATATCCAATATTTTGGATAAGCTGGGAGAGGCCAGGTACATATAAAGTTTGGATCTAAGACAAGGATACTGGCAAATACCACTTGATCTGCAGAGCCGACCAGGCACAGCGTTTACTGTCCCTGGGAGGGGACTGTACCAATTCAAGGTCATGGCTTTTGGGTTGCATTCGGCCTGCGTTATGTTCCAGCGTTGTTTATATTACGCCCTGGGTCCAGAGACAGAACCGTATGCGTTTGCGTATTTGGATAATATTGTGGTGTTGGGAGGACATTTGAAGAACACTTGTCCAATGTCAAAGAAGTTTTTCGTCGGCTGAGGGCCGCAAACCTTCAGATTAACCCCGAAAAGTGTCAGTTTGGAAGGCGAACTTTAATGTATCTGGGACACGTGGTGCCGCCTGACGGCATATGTACGGACCCCGATAAAGTCGAGAGTAGTCAGCAGATACCGCCCCCGGTAAACGTCCGGAAGTTGAGGCAGTTCTTAGGTATGGCATCCTGTTATAGGAGGTTTATTCCGTCGTTTGCACAGATCACATCCCCGCTCACCAAGTTTCTAAAGAAAGGTAATCGCTGGCAATGGGGGTCAGATCAGAAGCAGGCCTTTGGGTCTTTGAAAGGGAAGCTAACCGAGGCTCCGGTGTTGGCTTGCCTGGATTTCACTAGGCCGTTTACGTTGCAGACCGACGCGTCTGTACAAGGTTTGTGTGCAGCTCTGATCCAGCACATCGAAGGGCAAGAAATAGTAATTGCCTTTGCCAGTAGAACTTTGCCTAGGACCGAACGTAACTATTCGGTGACCAAGAAAGAATGTCTGGCGATTGTCTGGGGCATCGAGAAAATGAGGCCGTAACTGGATGGGTATCACTTTACAGTGATAACCGATCATCAGTCATTGAAATATCTGCATTCAATGGGTTTTCCAGCTGGAAGAATAGCTCGGTGGAGCCTGTATTTAAAACAGTTTGATTTTGAGGTAGTATACAGAAAAGGAGCGTATAACAAGGTGGCAGACGCATTGTTCCGTTCTCCGTTAACGACAGTTGCCGAAGAGTGTCAGAATGACAATTGGTACAAGCGTAAGTTCGAGGAGGTGTTGTCCCATCCCAGTACGTATCTTTATTATTGCATTCGGGATGGCCGACTGTATCGTTATTTCCTGGATCCATACGATTACGCGGAAGTAGAGCTGTCCGATCCATGGAAGCTCTGTGTCCCGAAACAGCTGCACCGACGCATATTAGAGGAAAACCATGATGCTGCGACAGCTGGACATTTGGGAATCGCGAATACCATTTTCCGTCTGACCAGGAAATATTATTGGCCGGGAATGTTTCGTGAAACTGCAAAGTATGTAAGAAGTTGTTTACACTGTCAGAGTTACAAGACGTGCCAGCAGAAAACAGCTGGTATGATGCAACCGTCCCAGAATTATGAACCTTGGGAGACCGTAAGCATAGATCTGATTGGTCCACTGCTTCGATCTACGAAAGGCAACTGCTTCGCGATAGGCATCCAAGATAGGTTTACGAAATGGGCGGAGTGTCGACCTCTGAGGAGTGCGACGGCGAATGTCCTGGACCGAGCCGTCCTAGAGCTTGTAATATCCCGATTCGGATGTACGAGACCTGTGATTACGGACAATGGACGTCAGTTCCTGGCTGGAAGGTTTACTGAGTTCCTAAAAGAATTGGGTTTAAACACCGCCTTACTCCGGTGTACAGTCCCCAGTGTAATCCTGTGAATCGACAGAATCGAACGTTAAAGACAATGATAACCCAGTTTTATAATCTTAATCACAAGGCCTGGGATCAGCGTCTGCCCGAGCTGATGTTCCCCTATAACACATCCAGAAATGAGTCATCGGGCTTCACTCCAGCTTTCCTGAACTTTGGAGGGGAGTTGAATGTACCGAGCTCTGTTTCCCTCCGGTCGAAGGGGAGAAGTGTCTGGAAGCATCGATAGGAGAATTATCGAACCATGCCGTGAAGATGGGCAGGTTGAGAGAGGTATATGAGCTAGTGCGCTTCACCTGTCAAGTGCTTTTAATCAACAAAGCCACTATTATAACCTGCGGAGAAGAGACTGGCGATGCACGATAAGTGATCGCGTAATGTGGGTGGAACGTAACTTGTCTTCGAGTGAGAAGAAGTTCGCAGCCAAGTTGGCTTCGAAGTATTCTGGCCCCTACACCATAACCAAGGTTATTTCTCCGGTGATATATGATCTGCAAGACGATAGCTGATAGCGAGTAAAGCACATCCATATAAAATATTTAAAACCCTACCATTCCGATATTTCTTTGTTATGTCAGATTATGCCGAGGGCTCGCAAACAGAACCGTGGTCACTTGCCAGCAGGCGGGTATTTATACCTGGCCGCAGATCTGGAGAACAAGTTGACGGCGGCTGCGCAGCGAATGGAAACTTGTAAGGAGTTGGCAGCCAAGCTGAGGCAGGACCCGCCCCGACGCGTGTTCCACCGGGAATACCAAGTCCTGGACAAGTTAGGAGATGGGGGTTTTGGCTTCGTCATGAAGTGCCAGCACCGTGCGTCTGAGGAAGTTTTCGCCGTCAAGGACACCCCGAATCTGCGCGCATGGAGGCCAGGTGTGGAGAATTGCTGACACACCCTCATGTCATCGCCTGGAAAGAAGTGTTCGAGGAGAGGCAACAAAGCTTCTTTATCTTCGAGTATGCCCTTGGCGACCTGTTGAGATAGAGCAATGCCAATCGGTGTACTCCAGGCGACGTGGTGTCTTTTGGGCGCCAATTGTTGCAGGCCGTGGGTTTCTGCCACGTTCAGAAGGTGGTCCATCGGGACATAAAACTTGAAAACATTCTAGCTGTAGACCGGTAGAAGGTAAAGTTGGCCGATTTTGAGCTGGCCTTGATGGTACCTGACCATGCTCGTCGGGCATATACAATCTGGGGTACGCCTGGATATTTGGCGCCAGAACTCTGCCGGCGAGAACCGTATAACTTCAAAGTAGATGTGTGGGCTCTGGGTGTCGTTCTGTATCGAATGGCAATAGAGAGGCCTCTGTTTAACGTCGAAGCCAGAGATGATATGGCTTTCACTGCAGCCGTGGAAGGCTTGATGCACACTCCGGAATTAGAACCCCTGGGGTTACAGTGGGTGGAGATGAAGCTGGACGGGGATCCCGACTTGCGCCCGTCGCAGGAAGAGGCATTGTGTAAGGTCGGACCGGCGGCAGCAACCGTCCTCGAAGCCGAACCTGTCCTTGAGAAAGACCGCCCGGAGCGAAGGTTATCTCCAGCGCTCGCGGCCCGACTGGCCGATGAAGAATTTCCCGGGCACGAAGTGTCCGACAACGCTTGAGGGAATACCGAACCCCGGAGCTAGCAACGAACCGGCGGTGGCAAAGGCATTTCATGCTACCTAATGGCAGTATACGAAGAATTCGTATACCGGCCGACAGCCCGCCACCTCCGCGTGTGTGAGAAAGGTCAGCGCTATGGTAGCTGAGTAATAATTTGTTTTATCTCCGAGTAATGTCTACATGTGAAACATTGAGCAGGAATAATTGTTTTGCTTTGTGTCATTAGTTATGGACGCAGAACGGAGTTACAGGTAATTTTTGACCACGAGCTACATGACAAAATTGATCAAGCTGTGGAATCGAGGGCAGCCACCTTATCCAAGAAGGTATATGCCGTGATTCACGATGATGACGTCGTGGTGATAGGAATGGCCGTAGGCGTCACCAAGGCAATGCAGCCGGTACAAAATCCCAAGTTATGTTGGCGTTGTGGCCAAACAGGTCACATGCGGTCGCAATGTGAAGGGGGACCGTGTGTATTTTGTTACCGATGTGGGAAGCGAGGAACGCTATCCCGAAGATCACCATGTTGTAAGAAACAGCAGGACCAGAAAGAGAGGGAAGACGACCTGCAACAGGTAGGAACGTCCTATTGGTTCCCGATCTAGAGGATTTCAGTGCTCGCTGATGTTGACGTAAAAAGAAAACGTGCTCGCCGTGGGGCTCCAGCCACTTGTTAGTGGTGTCTTCGGCAAATTCTCCTCACAGGTATCTAATTTTCTTTGGTGAGCGTTATCACAGTTAGTCTAATCAACCGGTGAAATGATGACGTTAGAGGGTAACAAAAGACTACGTCTTTTGTTAGTCAAAGAAGGGGGGTGTAATGAAGTCCGAATTAATTTGTTGAAGCTATTTCAATAACGCATAATTAATGTAGGCGGTGTAATAGTGTAGGATTAGGCGACAATAAATTCGGTTCATTTCCTAACACTCCAAAATATGAAAATTCGCCACGTACAGTAAAATATGCATTGTGTCTCTGGCTAAAAGTAGGGTCGACCGGTCACGTGCGATTGTGTTTATCTAGGTAGGCACATGACAAGAGACGCCGCAAGCAGTGAGAACGGAGAGACAGATGCCTTCACCTCGTGGTTAGGATAGGTTCTCGCGACTTATATTAATATTTTAGCTAACGCGGTGAATGTGTTTAGGAATAGGAGGGACACCTGGGTGTATCTGGCTGTTTCTTGGCGTATAAAGAGCAGCAGGTTAGGTCTAAGATTTAACGAGGGTCCAGAGAGATCGTGTTTAGATATCCTCCTTAGCGTTTTGTGACAATTTTAGTTTCTATTCCGGTAGTTATTTCTAGAGCGTTACGCTGGGTTTATATGTGTTAGAGAAAAGCCTCGAAATATCGGTGCTGCGATAAACGGTATACAGGGTGTTCGGGTTTCTTGAGTGATTAGTTTATTCACATTTTGCCCATTTAAGAGAAGCTCGAACATCGTCAGTGATATTTGCCGTATTGTAGCGACTTTAGGGCGTCTAACAAATTATACTGTATCGGGTGGCTTATGTTCCTTGAGAGACGGATGTCCTGGGGTAGATTATGGAGCTATCCGAAATGGTATGTAACCGTGGTTAATTAGATAGAGTGTCCAGCCTAAATAATTGATAAGCTGGTTACGTTTCTGGCCCATGTGAGGGGAACGGGAGCACAAATAGTGCTGTTTAAAGGGGTTATATTTATTAGTGAGGGTGTCCTGCAACGGGTTCCATACTGGGTGGCCCATGTTTTCTCGAGGGACGGATGTCATTGGCTTGAATATGGAGCTGCTCTGAATGGTACGTAACAGCTGGACACGGGGATTTCTTCGGTCAGCAAGTGATAGTCATATAACTGGGAAGCGGTTTATTAACCCAGATAACGGGGTATGGTCACAGGGAAAGTGGAAAATTCATGCTAGAGCATAACCGCCCAATTGACGCATGTATATGTTGCTTTCCGCTTGCCGTTTGCTTAATCATGCTTTTCTAATGCTGTGCTAATGTTGGTCTAACGCTTCATAAATTGTAAAAACGCACAAATTTTATTATAATCGAATATTAGTGTATTTTTGAAATATTAACATATTTGTCTAGTTTCTAATATGAAAGAATGTCTTATCAGAGATAAGGTTATCTGGCACGAGATATGGTGTCCAGTTATTCGCATGAGCTGTAGCGAATTTTTAGTTTTCACAATTCGTTAAGTTTTATTATTGTAAATTTCTCCTGTAAATATTTGCATTATTATTATAAGCTTTTATGAAACAAATTGCGTTTCACTGCACCGCTTTTATATAATTGCACCAATGCATGCTTATTTAAGCTAGAATCCTCTGAAGGATTGTACTAGCTGAGGTCTATCTGAACTGATACTTACCTGTTTATAATATATATATATATATATATATATATATATATATATATATATATATATATATATATATATATATATATATATATATATATATATATATATATATATATATATATATATATATATTAAATTGTTGTGACGGTAATAGTAATATTAAAGTAAATAAATATAAGTAATAATTTAAAACTAAAATTAACATTTTATTAGGTTTAAAAAATAGAATATTAAAGATACGCCATCCTTCTTTTCACGAAAAAATTTAAGAAACCTTTTAAATATTTTTGTTACAACTCTTAATAAACTTTTATACCATTTTTCAAACAATCACCATTACAGTACAAGACATTCTCTACAAACAGTATCAAATTTATCTGACAGACATAACACGCATATAATTTCGAGTTCGGAAACATCTAACTTTTTTTACATATCATTCCCATACATTAAAAGTATTTCCAATAAGTTCAAGTTTATATTTAAAGATGAAACCAATTTTAAAATTACGTTTCGATATTCAAAAACAATTAATAACATTTACAGTAAACTCAAAAGTAAGGATGAAATTTCCAAAGTATCTGGAGTGGTATATTGTATTCCATGTAATAATTGGCCAAACAAGCAGAGTTCTTAAAGATAGGTTAACACAGCACAAGAGTGACTTACGTTTACAAAAAAGAACTTGCGCTCTGTCAGAACATAATCTCGACACTGGCCACAATATAAATTTTAGTAATGTTTCTATTTTACACTGTGAAACCGCAAGGAATAAAAGAATGTTTTTAGAAGAATTTGAAATTACTTTTAACGACAATTTAATAAATTCAAAGAAAGATCATAATTTTAGAAATCACTACCCCTATATATATTTCCTAGACAAAAACAAAAAACAAATTCAATTAGACAATAGTTAGCTTTATATGTTAGTTTGGCACTTTTCGACTTCACTCAAATTTATAAGAAAGTTTTTTTCATGTTTGGTAATTAGTTTAGTAAAACTCACGTTATATGTAACTATTTTAAACTTTTATATTTTTCCTATCTAAATTGTAAACTTTTTTCTCTCCATGTTGTAGCCTTGAGAAAGGAATAAATTTTTCCGAAAGCTCGGCATATAATAAAGAGTTTTATTTTGCAACTGAAGGCTTTCCCACAATTTTTTGGTTATATATATATATATATATATATATATATATATATATATATATATATATATATATATATATATATATATATATATAAGGAGAAAGGTTTAAGGACAAATCCGCAAGGAGACAACCGCAAACACGTGTTTCAGGCTAATTAGCCATCTTCAGTACGGTATAGCCAGGTGAAGATGGTAACACTCTGGATCTTCACCTGTCTATACCGTACTGATGATGGCTAATTAGCCTGAAACACGTGTCTGCGGTTGTCTCCTTGCGGCTTTGCCCTTAAACCTTTCTCCTTGTATAGTACATAAATGCCGTGTTATCAATCCTGTTTTAGTTTATATATATATATATATATATATATATATATATATATATATATATATATATATATATATATATATATATATATATATCTTTAAAAAACAATATTTCCATTAGTTTATAGATGGATATTTTCAAAAGATTCATTAAACTAGTCGTGAAACGTTTTCAAAATATGTTGGGTATTCTAAGAACCTTATAAATAATGTTCTTCAAACTTTATTAGTAGATTCTCAGAATATGTTTGTGCTGAGTAGATTCATAGGTTATATTTTTCGAGTTCTCAACGTACATGTTTTTAGCATCTTTTTTAAGCATAATTTCTTTAGCAATTTTTAAAAGAGGGTAATATTATTTGTAAATGTAAACAAATAGCCAATATGTAGTCTAGCAGTAATATATTTGTTTAATTTGAAGTTGAAAATAATGAACTTGAACACCTACAAACTAAGTTAATGTATTTAACAAACAAAACTTTCAGTATCTGACATAAATAAAAAAGATTCAGCTGCAATAATTAAGAAAATGTATGAAAACTCCCTGCCATAACGCAGTTGCTGCGTGAGGACTTTTTACTTATGTATTGTAAAAAAATTGTATTTAACGTTATTTGAAATAAAAAGCAATTATATTATTTTTCATAAAAATGTGACTTTACCACTACCTCAGAATATCGACGTCATTAACATAGGTAATCGACTTGAACTTTTAACAGTTTATGAGAAAAATACGGAATAGGCAACGCTTATTCGTATCTATTATATACAGGGTCTTTCATCAAAAGCTTTACTCCACTACAGCTCTCAGCAAAACAATTTTGAAAAATTTGACAAATGTGGCAATGTCGATGGGCCCATTGTTGCTATAAGATTAATATCATTAAATCCATCCCCTGTGGTTGAAAGCAACTTTCTAATGATTTTAAATGGCAAGCCAATTATGTGACGTATCTGCTAAAAGGTCCAATCACCTTCTTTACGACCGTGTACATTTTTATGTCGATTATTTAGTGGGGTCACTTTCAATAATATCTTTGTTGATTAAGGTTATTTTATTGTAATAGTGTTTTTTAATAATAGGAATCACTGGTGATTTTAAAGAAATAAATCTAGAGATTGTTTAGACTTTTCAACTGATATGTAACATGGCCCCTATTGCGATTTAAATATCTTTAGGGCGTTGTTGTTAAACGCAAACGCAGGGATTTGGGGATATTAATCTTATAACAATGCTACCCCTCGACATAAAAAATAAAGCATTTATAAAAAAAAATATAATTGCGTTTTTATGAATTATAGGCGTTGCGAAGTTTTCGTTAAAAAAAACAAATAATTTCATAAGTTGTCGCCTTTATGCGACAAGAGAAATTACATATTATGAAGTATATTTGAGAAGCCATATTTTGTTATTGGTAAAATTTTTAAGTTAGTCACCTGTTGACATATATGGTCCCCTGACTGGTGAGTACATGTATTTCCAGATGCCACTGCGGCAGCACAAGCGGCGGATCCCGGTACTTTTAGTTGTTCCTGTTTATAATCAGGCTGATAGGGCAGCAGCATTCTGATCTTACCCCAGCGATTGAAGAATAATGCTACGGCTGCTACCCAGACAAATAATACTATTAGGACTATGCCTATCTCTACGCCACGTACCTGAAATAATAAAATTATTAGGAATAGGAATATTTTACAAAAGATAACTGTAAAATTTTACCAAAATATTACGCCAATAAATGTATATAAATATTAACGACTTTTCTGTCTCGTTTGGCAAATGTTCAGAGCCACTCTGCAGTTTGATTAAATACTCTACTGCCCCATAAACGCAATCCTTCAGAAAATAATCAGTGTGTATCGTTTTTAATTAACGATTTTTCTGACATGACAAATAAGTTATTGCCATTTCCATTAAAATTTCTATAAAGCCAACTTGTGCAACTTTTTTTAAAATGACTTCTTATCTCTTAAATCTAATCTCTTGAATCTCCTAACAAGATATTTGATTTTTTTGATCAGAATTATTTTTGTTTTACAGGAATATCACGGTAACCGACTATTTTATGTTTATAAAAAATTAATAGCGATTTAGTTCTGAAAATTAACATTCGGTAGTTTTTTAGAGGTTTAAACTCACCTAAAATTGTTTGTTCCTCTAGGACTACTGTTTCTACGTAGATCCAGTAATTTCTTCTGTTATGTTAAATAAAACAGATCGCATTTTGTTATTTATTGATCTTGTGTTAAATAGAGTAAGCTAATAAAAATGTTCTACTCCACATGCACCTACAATTTTATTTTACTTATAGAAGATGCATACAATCATTTTCATACGAATGAATTACTTCCGTTGTCTGAGAATACCCTTGTGGGTTTGCCATGACGGGCAGTAAATATTCTAAATGAGGTTAAAAATGCATCAGTGCTCAAAGATGAAACCAATTCAATGTGAACGGCCTTTACAAGGCAAACATACAAGGCCATGTAACACGGGCTTATCTTGCAGCCCCGGCTTTGCCGAACTTTTATCGAGAAAGGGCCTGCAAAATCTACATCCACTATTTGAAAAGGCATTGCCTGTTGCACTCTTTGTGCTGGCAAGTTTTCCATAAATAGGGTTGCATTTACCGGTCGACATCGGAAACAACGTACACATTGATGTACTGGCGCTCTAGCTTGTCCGCTGCCATGTAGCGGCCAAAATTTCTCCCTCAGCGAATGAACTAACTGCTGCGGCCCTACATATCCTAATCGATTGTGTTCATAATTTAACAGTAGCCTTGATAGATGATGCTTATGCAACAGCACAGAAGGTTTTTGTAAAAATGCTAGGCCTGAAGACTAGAGTCTACCACCAACACGTATTGGTTAAGGTAGCTCATCATCCCATGCCAACCCCAACTGCCACAGCTGTTGCAGTATTATTTTTCCAACGATTGTACATGCACTCAGAAAACCCAATGGATAAAAAAATAGAACTTATGTCTGACAATAGTGGCCGTTTAGTAAAACGTGTGTATGGGCAGTTGCCAATTTTATGAGTTGGGGACCAGAAAAGCCATAGAGTTTTGGTCATGTCTCTAGAATCCAGTTGCCGTTCATCTGAGTCTGATGATCCATAATTGTAGACGCTTACCACATTTGATTTATTTGAAATCCATTTATGTAGTGGAAGAATGTGTTCAATTTTTTGACATAAGGCATGTGCTTCTTCAGGAGTATTAGCACCCGACAGTAGATCATCAACATAAAAATCTGACTGGAGTAATTTGCAAGTTTCTGGAAAGACCTGCGAAAAGTTGTGTGCCACCTGTATAAGGCAGCGTGTGGCAAGAAATGGGGCGCTCGCAGTTCCACAGGTGACAGTGTTCAACTCATATGTTTGTAATGGAAGAGAACCATCTTCACGCCATAAAATATTTTCCAAATGTTACCCCACGATGTGAGATTTATTTTCGTTAATGTTGATAACTCTAGGCATGTGGCCTAAACGTTTAATTTTTATCACTTATGAATGCAACATATGCTTGTTTCAAGTTGGGACGAAGTGCAAGTTTTCTTTTAAGTGAAGGAAACCTTTTCTTGGCTGTGGTATAAGACTTCACTAACTTCATTACTCATTTAATTGCAATAAATACAGAAAGGGCTAGTTTGTCTCTAACAGAACAGTTATAATTGCAGGCGGGAGTAGATAGTGTTCGCCCATTTTTTAGCGAGTAGAACAAATACATAGGTTTATGGGTTTCTGAATCTGAGACAAGCTACTTCTCCATACTCGCATAGACAAGCACAATGTTGGAGGAATTTAGAAACGATGAAGCTACACTTTTAGCAATGCCCGATAATGATGGCTCTGTGTCGCAGCTTAGGGTTTAATCATTTAAAACTCCCAACAATTACACTTTCGAAATACAATAGCTGTTTCACACACTGGCTAGAATTTCATGATCTTTTTGGTTCTATAATCGATCAAAACAATCAGCCAGTAGGGTCAATTGATCGAATGTAAATGCAAGATGCATATGCTTTTTCGGATGCATCTGAGAAACAATGTAATTGGTGACTGACAAAAAGTTAACCTTGGTATGTGTACCATATCTAAATCTAAAAACTAGCTTCAGAGTGTTTGCCACCTACGTAATATTAGTTGAGGTAGCTCATCATCCCATACCAATCCCAACTGCCACAGCTGTTGCAGTATTATTTTCCCAACGATTAAACATGCACTCAGAGGACCCAATGGATCAAAAAACTGACAATAGTGCTCGTTTAGTAGAATGCGTGTATGGGCAGTTGCCAATTTTATAAGTTAGGGTGTCTTCATGACATGACCAAAACTCTAGGGTTAACAATGACTCAGTAATTTTTTTATAATCTGACCGTAAGAGATTTACCACTTGTTTTAATCCATTGAACGCCCCCACAAAATAACATCCGTTGTCTGAGAATACCCTTGTGGGTTTGCCACGACGGGCAGTAAATCTTCTAAATGAGGCTCGGTGCTCAAAGACGAAACCAATTCAATCTGAGCGGTATTTACAACAAGGCAATCATAGAAGGCCACGTAACAATGGCAACGAAAAGAGACAATTTACAATAAGTTATCATTTTGACGCTTTATGTCTTTGGGTACACAAGCAATGTACCGAGGGTATTTAAAGTTGCAAATAAAGTAGTTTGAGGGAAATCTCTGTCTTTAGTATTTAAAACCAACATACAACATTTATAGCATAAATGTTGTATGTTATTTCTGATGTCGACTGGTAAATGCAACCCCATTAATGGGAAACTTGCCAGCACAGAGTGTAAAAGGCAATGCCTTTTCAAATGGTAGGTGTAGATTTTGTAGGCCCTTTTTCGATAAAGGATCGGGAAGGCCGGGCCTGCAAGGTAAGCGAGTGTTACGTGTCCTTGTATGTTTACTTTATTGTAAAGGCCATTCACATTGAATTGGTTTCATCTTTGAGATCTGAGGTATTTTAGCCTCATTTAGAGGTTTTAGATTTACTACCCTTCGTGCCAAGCCCACAACTCTATTCTCATACAAGAGAATTAATTTTGTGGGGGCGTTCAATGGATTGAAACAAGTGGTAAATCTCTTACGGTCAGATGATAAGAAAATTACCGTGCCATTGTTAGCGGACAATATGGAATAGTCATTTATACCTCCACATCCAATTTTGGAGGCCTCTGGGAAGCTGGTGTAAAAAGTGTTAAGTTTCATCTGAATAGAATTATTAGCAATGAATTATTAACATTTGAACAATTTTATACACTGCTTTGTCAAATTAAATCCATTCTCAATTCTCAACTTCTCACACATATGTCCTCATTACCAAAAGACTTGGAACCCATCACTCCCTCCCATTTTCTTAGTGGGCGTCAGTAGCCAGAAACAGTACTATTGGATTTATCAACCAATAGACCCACTGCCTTACAACGAGTGCATAAACTTCTTCAGAATTTCTGGAAACTTTGGAGATCGGAATATTTGAACAACCTCCAGCAGAGAAAGAGGTGGCACCAGCAGCAGTCCAACATCACCACCGGAACAATAGTTTTGATCAAGGATGACACAACTCCTCCGCTTTGTTGACCCCTGGGACGCCTTGTAGAGACATTTCCTGGCAAGGACAATTGTGTGCGAGTAGTGCGGTTCAAATTGAAACAGGAGTTTATAAGCGTCCTGTTACAAAGTTACCACAACATGCAGAGATACACTGTGAAATGAGTGATAATTAACATTTTATGTGCTTTATTAAACAGTTCTCAGTTATTTTCTTTGCTCTCATTGAAGGCCAGGTAATCTTTTCTGTGCATGCGTTGTGACGTCACACGCATGCGCGTGATGGCGGCAGTTGACATCTGACCTGCCTTCTGTCAGCTGTCACCTGTCAATGTCCGCTGTCAGTTGTCACATGTCAGCTGTCAATGCCAGCTGTCAGTTGCCACCTGTCAGTTGTCACCCCTGACCTGTCACATGACGTCAAATGTTCCAAGATGGCCGTAATCAGGTTTGGTCTCCATGTGTTTGTCGATTCCCCGCTATCCAACTGTTTGTTTAGGTTATGTTCACACACACACACACACACACACGCGCGTGCGCACACACACCCACGTGTTGTATGTTATGACATATAGGCATGCTAATTCCCGCTATCCGGCTCTTTGTTTGTTGAACTTTAGTTTCCATGTGTTGTATGTTTGTTTTATTGGTTGCTAGGTTATTTAGTTTTGGCAGCTTTTTGATTTTATTGAAAATGTGTGCAAAGCTCGGCCTTTTAAATTTGGAAACATTTAACTGGAAGATGGTAAGGTAGGAAATGTTCCCATCTTCAACTGGCTGATCTTCACACACATATATACATAGAGGTAAACGATACATATAGATATGAGAGAGACAGACTGACAATTTTAAATCTTTGCTCTAAAGAAAAGCGTACAACACAAATTGGATTTGAACCCGAGTTAAAATTGACCATATATTTCAAACATGTATTAACCGCTATACCAGATGCTCCACGGGAGACTCTAGATAAACTCTGTTTTATGCTGGTATATATAAAACAGAACCAGTTGACAAACACATATGATAATTAAACGTGTTTCGTATATGTTATCAGGTTACGTGGGCGTTCTCCGTATTCTGAAAATACATCATAAGGAATTGGATTATAAAACACATTAGTAAATCTGTTTGTTTTAGATATAATATGTAATATTAAATCTAAAACAAACGTATTTATTTCTATATGCAAATTAACTTGTTTGCTTAATGGTAATAAAAATGTTATCAGTTTATGTGGATGTTTTCTATTAACGTAAATCTGAAATTACATCGTGGGTGTATATATAGAGAGCGTTCAAAAATACAAGTAACAAAACTCAATTTAAAAACAAATCAACTGCGATATACGAGGGTTGTTTCATATGTGTTGTTGTTTGAAATGAATGCAAACAGACTGCTAATATATGACATACATAAAAGTGGAGTACATACCTACAGTAAGAGAGACGTCATTCTTGTTTCACATCCTAACACATACAAACAAGTGTGCCTGTTTGTGAGCTTAGTCTTGTTTGAGCTTGTACACGCCGATGTTTTGAAATGATATATGACACATATAGGTCATGACAGTTAGATGTCTTTGCTTAAACTGGCAGATGTGTGGAATAACAAACAGACATGAGGTGTTACTCAGTTTTGGCGAAAAAATTTGAATTTCTCACATGAAACAAACAGACAGATGATTTGAATAACATGTTTGAGATGTGACAAACACGACATCTATTTAGATACAGACAGCTAGCGTGTTAGAGCTTGTCTGTACGCTTGTTATCAGTTGTCATTTCCGGTAGGTGACCTAGTTTTCAGAGTTAGAGTTTGTTTGAATACAGTTGTTATCATTTGCCATTTCCGGTAGGTGACCTAGTTTTCAGAATTAGACCCGTGGCAGAGTTAGAATACAGTTGTTATCAGTTGTCATTTCCTGCCGATGACCTAGTTTCTCTGTTAGAGTTCGCTTTAAGCTCATTTACAATTGAGTTGCCACAGAGAAAAGACGTGCTTCAGTTTGCTCTGTCCAAGTCTGTCTCAAAATAATACAGTTGTTATCAGTTGTCATTTCCGGTAGGTGTCTTAGTTTCCAGAGTTAGACCCGTGGCAGAGTTAGAATACAGTTGTTATCAGTTGTCATTTCCTGTCGATGACCTATTTTCTCTGTTAGAGTTTGCTTTAAGCTCATTTACAATTGAGTTGTCACAAATAAATGACGTGCTTCAGTTTGCTCTATCCAAGTCTGTTTCAAAATGGCTACATTAAGTGATGTGTCTTACCAGCAAATTAAAGACAACTTCTGGTATGGTCTATTTGGAGACTTTCAAGTTATTATCGATAGGAATACTGGTTATTTCAATGCCACAAAATTGTGTAAGAGTGGTGAGAAAAGATTCAGACATTGGTTGGAAAATAAGAAAACTAAAGAGTTGATTGCCTATTAAAACAGTCAGCTAAAGGAAGATTTAGGGTTTCGGAATACCGATACTCTAACTATTTCAACCGAAGGAGCCCACTTAGAGTCATCTCTAGGGGGCCGCAATACCGGCCCCTAGAAGTGACGGATGCAACATTTCAACTAACACCAACAACCGCTACATACGTGCTCGACTTTGGTGGAAGACAAGCTAAAAACAACTTTATATCTGGTACATATGTGTGCAAAGATTTAATAGTAAATTTGGTCTGTTGGATATCCAATAATTTCTATGACAAGTGCAACCAAATTATTTTTGATTTATTACTAAGCGAATTTAATCAGAAATACAGGGACAACCTTGAGGAGATTGATTTGAAATTAATGGAGATAGATGATGAAGTGCAGCGTATGCGAGAAACAAATGCTAAAGTCAGAGAACATCTTGGAGATATATCCCCAAAGCCAAGTAACCCGGGAAAAATAAGTGTGTTTAGTTTACTTGCAAGAAACGAGAAACACGTCACCTATCCATATCATGCTGTAAGAACACAAAAGAAAAATTTCCGAAGAGCTGTCAGGGACTTTAAAAATAAACATCCCAATACCCAAGTGGTCCTAAACATGCTGTATGATCCAAATTCAATAAATCTAGAAGAACAGAATAAAGACCGAAGTGAAATGCCTTACGGCGCATAGAAACAACTTACAGATAGCAGATGTACCACAAGAGAAGTTTATTCAGGATATTATTGCATTACGACATAATTTTTAATTGTATTATAAAATAAAAACACATTAATTTTAACAGACTTTTATTTGATTCTAAGTACAAGTATGTAAACTCTTGCCGGTTGTTGTTGGAATACATTTATAGAATTCTGAACATCAGGTGGTGTTGTCGCCGGCGACGCTTCATGGTTGTAAGCTTACTAGGCGATAACACTAGCTTCCTTTAGTTCTTCCAAGATTGACTGAATTTCGTTGTTATGAGCATTATTACCAGCAACTTGGGAAGCCACTAAAAGTCTCTCGACCAACTCGTTTTTGTCATCCCAATACACACATGCTGTTTATTTGTTATTTTGTATCATATAGTTGTTAGTGCTGATGCTACTGCTGCTGCTACCGCTGCTCTTATCACTTTGAGCTTTAGGTTCAGTCTTTTGTTTTTTGTTAAGATGTCTGGCGTTGTCGTCGTCGTCTTCGGCGTAGGTGTAACCAAAACCTTGAGGACTTGAGGATCTGCGCCCTCATGTATATATAACTGGTTTTATTAGTCAAATACTTTTCCGAGGAACAACCCTTGGTTCGTGCATTGGGATCGTAGTTCATTTTATGAACACTAGTTGCTTCTAGAATATCTCTATAGTGTTGTAGATCGTCATAAGTATACCCCTTAGATGTTTTCTTAAATGTCAATTCTAGCAGACCTTGTGTTTGCGGATATCTCCTTTGACCCAGTTGAATCTCAGCATCAGTAAAGTCTAAGCGTTTGTTGCCAAGACTCCAACTACCAGTGTCTATAGCGTAGCGAGCACCATACGTTTGATCAATGGTAGTAAGTCTCGGTACTTCACTAAAATACTTGTCTACATAATACCTAACTCGTTCAGGATATTGCTCCAAAAAAAGTCGTGATATGCTGGGTTGGTTGTGACAGTTTGTAGGTCTGCCTCAAGCTCTTCAAATGTTGGGATATGCTCATCGGAACTTGTCTCCTCCCCCGGTTCAGCTTCAAAAACCTCATGATCTTTAAGGAACTCAACTTTGGGTTTCGTTTCTGGTATATCAACTTCTTCTTTGATTTGTTCAGCCACAGGTGGCTGCTGCAGTGCTGATGTGTTTTTAGATATTTCACTTAGCGGCTCAACAGTTGGTTTATATAAACCTTGCAGAGCACCATCATTCTCAGCTCTGTTAAGCTTAAGCATTAAATTTTTTTTCGAATATTTTCAGCAAGTTGTAAAATCCTTTTCTTAACTTTTCTCTCCTGCCTACCCATCATCTCCATCGCGCCAAAGTTAGTTGGTGTTACCTGCTGGTCTAACGACTTGTTAGAGCGATACAAGCTGTGTGGTGATGTAAGGTATGCTGACTCCGCCTTGGTGTTCGTCTTATTTATCACGATGTCTGTCTGTCTGTCGTGTTAGGCAGCTGTATGAGAGCTGTGTATGACAGCTGTCTTAGACATCTGTCTATGACAGCTGTGTTAGACAGCTGTGTTAGACAGCTGGGTTAGACAACTTTGTTATACAACTGTGTTAGCAAGCTGTGTTAAACAGCTGTGTTAGACAGCTGTATGGAAGCTGTATATGACAGCTGTATATGACAGCTGCATGACAACTGTTAGACAGCTGTCTGCCCTGTCTATCATTGGTTGTAACCAGTTACATGAATATATATCTATCGAGTCCTTTTCTATATCTGCCTTTGTGTACTTCTTTCACAATCACCAACACACCATACTTATTGTCTTTTCAGCATTGGTAGCATATATTTTTAATTTTTTTTAAGTCCATATCGGTGGTTACATGATCGTCGTACACATGTTTTAAATTGGCTTCATGTCGCTTGAATAACACAACATTTGCGTCGTCACGTACCAGATGTTTGGGTATTCGAGTATATGTTTGACAGAGATCTGCCCATACTAAAGTATGCTCTTATTTTATCTTGTTATTCACAAGGTACATCATCAAATATAAAAACAGAGTTATCCAAGGCTTCTGCTGCATCTAATATTTCATCGTTTTCACTATAAGGAAAGTAACCAACACCTTTTGCTGCATTCAACACCTCTCGTACTTAAAGACTAATATAAAAAATTACAATAAACTGTAACAACGAAGGTATATTTTCTGGCGATTACAAATGAGTGAGGGTGTAACACAGCTCTCAACCATAAAAGTGAAATGTACATAGGTTATTATAAAATGAAATAAAGAATTTAAAAAACCTTAAGAAGCCGCGCATGAGGCGGCGAAACGTCGTTGTTAAATCAAGAACACAAATGTTGTTATAATTTTTGTCCCAAAATGAAGAAGTTTGCACGAACCTAAACCTAATTAATTATAACATAAGTCGTCACGAAAAAAAAACGATCCACACATATATATATATATATATATATATATATATATATATATATATATATATATATATATATATATATATATATATATATATATATATATGTATATAGATGCAAGTGAGACATACAGTCAGTATGAATGCTGGTATCACAGAGTGAGGGTAGTTAATAACAAAGTAGAAGGACGCAACTTTTGCTGAAAAGTTGGAGCGTTACAAACACCATGAAAGTTAACAGAAAACTCGGTGCGGGGCTTTATGTAATCAGCTCGAAATCAAAGAAGAAAGTTCCCTTTAAACAGATAATAAGTCTGATTGAGGAAGTTATAGAAGAAACTTAATTCCAACAGAGAACGCTGTGTTTGATATAGATCATGCAATCGTTAGAAACATTGGTGGGCGTAAGAATGTGCAGAAACCTCGAGTTATTCCTATACCTAAAAGGGGAGGCTTCCTTCCACTGTTGCCTCTGATATTTGGTGGGCTGTCAGCACTAGAAGCTCTGGGTGGCGCTGCTGCAGGTATTGCTAAAGCCGTGAACGATGCCAAGTTTGCGTAACAGGAACTGGAGGAAGAAGAACGGCAAAACAAAACAATGGAAGCCATCGCGTGGGTAAGAGGCAGTGGCTTGAAATTTAAGCCAAAATGCAAGAGACTTGGCAAAGGCCTGTATCTCAAGAAACAACGCTCTGGTTATGGGTTGTATCTGCAAAAGCCAAAAAAACTAAAGTGTTTACCAGCAAGACCTCTGACAAATGTAGATCTTGTACAAGCTGTGTGGTGATGTAAGGTATGCTGCTATTCTCGGATAGCAGGCAGTCGGTACCTGTTCAACACGTGCGTATAACCACATGGCGGCAAGCGGGACAGGTTACCCTCAACCAGATGGCCGACCACGGGGGTCCGCGACCAGATGGCCGATTGCGGCAGCGGACATCTTGGAACATGTGACGTCGGCGGGCAGATGACAGCTGACTCCCGCCATCTGGCACTCGTTGAGCCGACAGCCGACTCCTGCCATCCATGTGACGTTAGCTGACAGGTTACCCGCCACCCGTTGACAGCTGACTCCCACCGTCGTGACGTCATCTGTTCACGCATGCACAGAAAAAGTGGAGGGGGTGGGCTGAGGTGATCGACTATATACTCTCCTTAGAAATGATGGAAGAAACTGAAGACCAAATAGGTATGAGCATGTGAAACTTGTTATCGTTTGAGGTGAAATGCTCCGGCGACACATTCAGTCCGGCGTTGCTAAGAGATTTGGCTTCATTCTTACTGAAGGATGGCAGACTTTTGATGGTTGTTGTGGTGTATGGGTCTCGTACTCGTTCCACTTCCTTGTTATTTAACTCATAGGTCATCGATTCAAACAGAGCTGCTCCTCCATTATTTTACAGATAACATGCACCATTGGCATTTTGTACTGCTAAAGGTTCCAGAGCACCTTCGATTATTAGAGCTGACTCAGCCAGACATACGAACGCACCTTGTTGATTGATGGCTATTTCAATTTAATCGCCGTTACCAAACGATTTAGTTGGTGAATAGTAAGAGCGCAGTTCTTCTTAATCATGAAACACGGGGTCTTTGAATAATTCTAGTTTTGACCCCATGATAGCGCAAGCGTTTCAGGAACTGAATATTATCGGGACGAAGTGTACCCTTTGAAGTATCTGACTCAACTGAATTTGTTTTGGTAGATGCACTTGCTTTATGTCTTTAAAGACCAACATGATAAGCAACCTATATAAGTTTCAAGCGAACAGACAGCTCTTCACCTTGAAAGTTGACATCTTATATTGGAAATCTCTTGCTTGTTCACCGGCAAGTAAATAAAATTTTTAGGTTCTATGTCAACCATTGGAACAAACTCATATAACGTATGTGAGGGTTGTCCGTTATAATAGGAACCAGACACAATATTAGTTTCTATGCGAATCTGTCTAACATCCACTATTTAAACAGGTAAATCAGACTCATAAAAGATGTCCGGTTGAAGAACCTGTTTTGAAAAGCCCAACATTCGCCCAATCGAACCATCAAATTCAAAACTGACATTTGTATAACACTTTAGTTTACATTTGATGGTATTCGGATTAGATTTCAAAATCAGAGCCTGCTGCTTTTGTTCGTGTGTTGCTTTAGCACCAACAAGTTCATTTTGAAGTAACTCTTCCAAGTGTGTTATTTTATAAGCACCAGTGGGTAACGTAATGGTCCGCCAACCAGTTCCTTTTTTACATGAAATTTGTTTTTACCTTCATATATGTTAGGTATGTTGTTGTATGTGTGAAAGCCTATCAAAGCAACAGCATAACTACCATCTAAAGCAATTGGTGGATGGTAGTCTGACGACAGATGGGAGCTGCGTCTTTCAACACGAAGGTGTGCGACATGACTGAAACATTGAGGACTAGCGTTTCAGTCTTTTATTGCAAAAATTTTAAAAATAAGTACCACTATTAAAAGTATTATATGTTTGATACACATCATGATTATACAATATGGATAGTCTTTAAGGTAACGTTGCAGCTCCACAGGAGGCTTCCCGTTTCCATAAGAGTCAAAGTACTCGACGTTGTCAACACGTTTCCTAACAGCAACCCAACGACTGCCTGGCTCCTCGTGTGTTCATATTCATAATGAATTATTCGTTTTTACGTGATTCATTGTGAGGTAGCTCATCTCGCATGTATACACCTCTAAAATATGGGATTTTCATTCTATTGGCAAACTTGACAAGGTCTGCATTTGTCAGAGGTCTTGCTGGTAAACACTTTAGTTTTTTTGGCTTTTGCAGATACAACCCATAACGTTGTTTCTTGAGATACAGGCCTTTGCCAAGTCTCTTGCATTTGGGCTTAAATTTCAAGCCACTGCCTCTTACCAATCGCGATGGCTTCCATTGTTTTGTTGTGCCGTTCTTTTTCCTCCAGTTTCTGTTTCGCAAACTTGGCATCGTTCACGGCTTTAGCAATACCTGCAGCGCCGCCACCCAGAGCTCCTAGTGCTGACAGCCCACCAAATATCAGAGGCAACAGTGGAAGGAAGCCTCCCCTTTTATGTATAGGAATAACTCGAGGTTTCTGCACATTCTTACGCCCACCAATGTTTCTAACGATTGCATGAGCTATATCAAACACAGCGTTCTCTGTTGGAATAAAGTTTCTTTTATAACTTTCTCAATCAGACTTATTATGTTTTTAAAGGGAACTTTCTTCTTTGGTTTCGAGCTGATTACATAAAGCCCCGCACCAAGTTTTCTGTTAACTTGCGTCCTTCTTCTTTGTTATTAAGGACCCTCACCCTGTGATACCAACATTCATACTGACTGTATGTCTTACTTGCATCTATATATATATATATATATATATATATATATATATATATATATATATATATATATATATATATATATATATATATATATTTATCGTGAAGAGTTATGTTATAATTAATTAGGTGTAGGTTCGTGGAAACTTCTTCATTTTTGGACAAAAATTAAAACATTTGTGTTTTTGATTCAACAACGACGTTTCGCCGCCTCATGCGCGGCTTCAGGTTTTTTAAATTATTTATTTCATTTTATATTAATCTATGAACATTTCACTTTTATGGTTGAGAGCTGTGAGTTACACCATCACTCAATTGTAATCGCCAGAAAATATACCTTCGTTGTTACAGTTTATTGTAATTTTTTTTATATTAGTCTTTAAGTACGAGATGACATTTTGTGTCCTCTCGTACTTAAAGTCTAATATATCCTAGTGGATGTGGTAAAACAAATGTCATGCTAAGTTTATCATTTGAAGCAAAGGGTTTAAAGTTTAATAACGTGTATATGTATCAAAGTCTCTGTATCAACCGAAATACAAGATGTTACAACAGGTGTTGAATGCAGCAAAAGGTGTTGGTTACTTTCCTTATAGTGAAAACGATAAAATATTAGATCCATCAGAAGCCTTGGACAACTCTGTTTTTATATTTGATGATAATGTACCTTGTGAGAAACAAGATAAAATAAGAGCATACTTTAGTATAGGCAGATCTCTGTCAAACATATACTCGAATACCCAAACATCTGGTACGTGACAACGCAAATGTTGTTGTGTTATTCAGGCAACATGAAGCCAATTTAAAACATGTGTACGACGATCATGTGACCACCGATATGGACTTTAAAAATTTAAAATATGCTACCAATGCTGGAAAGACAATAAGTATGGTGTGTTGGTGATTGTGAAAGAAGTACACAAAGCAGATATACAAAAGGACTCCATAGATATATATTAATGTAACTGGTTACCACCAATGATAGACAGGACAGACAGCTGTCTCTAACGAGTATATATATATATATATATATATATATATATATATATATATATATATATATATATATATATATATATATATATATATATATATATATATATATATATATATATATATATATATATATATATATATATTGCTATGGTAATTTTAATGTACCATAAATGCATCTAAATTTAGAGAAATTGAAAGAGAAAATCTTGGGAAATTTACGTTATTCTTATTACAATATGTCTTGCCAGAGACGGGTTAAAAAGGGGGAATTTAAAAAGAAAAGTCGATAGGCATGCAAGAAGCTAAGTATTCAAATCAAAATAAATAAAAATAAACACCTTAATGCATGATAATATCAAAAATATCATATAAAATTAGTATTTGAAATCAAAGCGTGCAACTTACATAAAAAACGTTTATTTTCCAAAGACTATACATTCAAAATTAAAATATTATATTTAATAGGGCAGTAGACGAGATCACTGAAGCTAATTAAAGTAAAAGATCAGCATTCCGTGGCTGAATCACGTCTTCATCTTGATAGGTACGTTAAACGCAGCAAACAAATCATCAGAGTGATAAACTTTGGTACTATAACAATAAAAGTCAATTAATTTAGGAAGCAAATAGGATAAAATGTGTGGAAAAATACGAAGACAACATGATTAGAATGATATGAAGGTATAGCAATCAGAAATTATTGACATATTATAGATTACCTGTTATTTTGAGGTGCGATCCAGTACAATTATAAGGTAATAAGGAAAACTTCTTTCCACAGCAATTTTCATGATCAAAATTGACAGAAACCATAAATAGTAACTATATATATTGTGGACCATATCAGTGTCACGTCCATACAATTTGCAAATTGATAGTGCATGTCATTTCAAAATTTACATAATATGGCATTTCGAAATTTCCACAAAATTTTGATAATACCTGTAAAATCAAAACATATTTAATAATTTGAAAGCATTTGGTTGATTATATCATTATGAATCTCGAGAGTAACATAGTAGCAACAAAAATAAGGGAAAATGAAAGAAAAATGCAACTTTTAACAATTGTCGAACATCATGTTACGAGAGGACAGCGTAGGTATGTAAAATATTAGATATTGTTTGTTGTTGTTTATTGTTTAATAGTGTATTAAACTGTATTTTTGATTACTGTATATATTTATAATTGTAGGTAAGTAGATTATTATAAACAATTTTAGACTGGAAATTGAAATGTCAACAGATAAAAGAATTACAAATTTCATGTATAGATTATAAGATTATTACTGAACCAAATCACATGTAAAATAGCTCTATGTAATCAGGAAATTGTCTAGAATAAGTTTTTCATTATATAATTTGTGTATTATAAAGATTAGCGGTCAGTAATTTTCATATTTATGACAATTGTCAATTTTGCAAAATGGCAACATTGCCATTAAAATTAAGAACATACGGTATAATGAAACCACATGTATGGGGTATCAAAATACGCAGTTTTAAACAAGCTTTATTTTAAAGTATAGCATATTTGACTAGCTGTAATATAAAAAAATCCTAAATAAGCAGGTGTAAAATTAACATGGCGTAAGGACGCTAATTCAATTTTTTTTCTGTTTTTATATAAAAGAAATGTCAATTATTTAATCGAGGCAGTTGAATTTAAGTAGCCAAAGAGAGCATATCAGAATTTTAATTGATTTCCAGCATTTATTCTCAACAATTTTAGGTTATATTTTTAAAGGAAAATAATTAAATAAGGTTGACAAGTTTCAACTTTCCTGTTATTTCTGCGATCTTATTATTATAAATAATTATATTGGAACAAATATTATTCAATCAATTAATGGAAACTGGAGAATATATGGTAAATAAAAAGAATTTTTGTTGAAATTTTATAAGTAAATATTAAATAAAAAACCAAACTGTCATTAGACCAGGCAAGGGATTCTTTTTTTTATCTTCATCTGATCGAAAGAAGAATCAGTAAAAACGAAATTAGACCCAGAAACTATACACATAACCTAAATGTATGCTGGACAGAATAACTATTAAAACACATGGAGGCAAATATTTCAAGTGACATTTAAAGGTTGGTGAATGGAACTTATGTTATGTAGCTCAATAGCTATTAACAAAAATAATAATAATAATTTAATAAATAAATAAAAAGGACTGTACCTGCATAAAAATCGTGAGTACCCTTTCAAGGGAAGTTTAATTATTAAGAATTTGTAATATTAATAAGAGTTTTTATAGTTAAGCAATATTTCTTTTCCTAGTTTAAAAAAAAACTGTTCTATTTTGTTTGTTATTTTAATTGTTTGTTAATAAATTATCCATTTGAATTTGAAATCCATTTAATTATTAAGAAAAAAACTGAATCTCGTAATAAAGCTCATACAAATTTTATTAACAAAGTGGTGCATTTTTCGACTCATGAACCCAAGCTCTGAGATTTATTAATAATTTGTTAATATAAAAAGATTTAAAAAAAAACAAAACTATATATATATATATAATATATATATATATATATATATATATATATATATATATATATATATATATATATATATACATTCATATAAAGAGTCTCATGCAAAATTAACTAAAAGAAAATAAGGATTCCAAGGGCAACTGAATATAAGAGGTAAATATAATAAATATATATATATTATTATCGTACATATCATAAAAATTCTAACATTGCTATCATAAAAATTCCCACACAAAGAGAAAAGTTTAATTGAATGACATCAAAAACGTTGGGATAATAAAAAACTATAATAATTGTCGCCTAAACGTGGGGCGAGAAAAAAGCTTGACCACCACTCAATAAAAAATACATAGATATATAAAAGGTGCAAATAGTAACCTATAAACAATATTAATAATAAATTAACCAGCCCAGGGGAGCTCGTTTTTCTTTTTATAAATTTAAAAGAAAAAATTAATTTAGATCATTGAACTTATTTCAACTGTATTAAAAATGTCGGCACCAAGCGAAACTAGAAAAACAAAGAAAAGAACAGGTAAGCTAGAAAAATGGGAAGAAGAAAGTATTTCAGGAAATGTAGAAGATGTATTGGCAGAAGTTCCTCGGAATACAGAAGAGGAGAGAACAGAGCCGTCAAAAGATATTGAAGTTAAAATGTGTCCAGAAGAAGACAAATTTACGAAGCTGTATTTAATAATTCAGAGCCAAATGGATCAAATAACGAAGGATTCAATGCAATGAATAAGAAGATAAACGAAAGATTTGAAGAAATCAATAACAAAATTGATCAAACTAATCAAGATCATAAGCAAGATATGAAGATCATAATACAGGAGATAAACCGGACAAATAGGAAGATGGACGAAATGTTTGAAGAAACTAATAGGAACGTAAATCGTATCAATGAAGAGATAAAAGAAATTAAAGAAAATATAAATAAAAAACTTGAACAGAATACACAAAAGATGAAAGAATTTTTCAATGAGAAAATGTATGAACACAAACAAGAAATGGAAATGAAATTCCAACAATCTGAAAAGATAATGAAGGGCAACCAAGAAGATATTTTATTAAAAATTCATGCAAACAAAGAAGCAATAGATTCAGTCAGACATAATTCCGAAGAGATGTTAGAAGAGATGGCTGGAAGAATCAAAAGTGAATCTGAGTATAGAAGAAAAGATGTGGAAGTACTAGGAAAAGCTATATATGCATCGGGAAACAAAACAGAAGAAAAAGTTATTAATAAGATGTCAGACCGACAGAATAAATTTGAAGAGAAAATTGAAGACAAGGTCGTAAGAAACAAGATGGAATATGAGAGTAAATTCGGGGAAATGGGAAGGAAACTAATAAGGGAGAATCAAAGTACCAGGCTGGTATTAGCGCATAATAATGACTGTAATGTAAAATTTACAGGTGATATAAGAAAAATACATCCAAAAGTTTTCATAAGGAGTTTGAGAAATAAAATAAAATATTCAGAAGGAATGTCATATGATTTCGACACAATAAAAGAAATCATAAGGGGGTCACTGGAAGGTAATTCACATTGGTGGTTCAACAATAAAGAAAAACATATTCATGACCTACAATTGTTTGAAGACAATTTTTTAAACTATTTTTGGGGAGAATCGCAACAAGCAATATGTCGGGAGAGATTATATTTTGGTAAATATAACATGAAGATGGGAAGAAATTTCACAAATTATGCTATGCACATATACAATATGGCCCAATATTTGGATCCACCCATGAGAGAAGAAGAAATTGTATTGTATGTCGCCAGACATTTTACAGAAAACATTTCAGAGACGATAGCTATCCACAACCTCAAGACGATGGACCAGCTTACGAAATACCTCATGAGGACTGAAAGAAGTAAGAATTTCACTGAAAAAAATGATCAGTTTAATCGAACACAAGAGAGAAGGAACGGTCAAGGAAATGATTGATATGATCAAAGACAAGGATTTCAAAGAAATGTATATAATCAACCACCAAGAAGTCAGAGCAATGACAATAAGTATGAATCACGACAAGAAAATCCAAGAGAAAATAGACAATACCAAAGAAACAATTTCCAGTATCCACGAGTAAATACACAATATCAGAGAAATGAAAACCTAAGGGAAGACAGAAATATTGGCAATCAAGAAACAAGAAGGCAATACAACAATATTACCAGATCACCAAGAAAAAGGTCAACGGAGGAAGAAGCGGGAAATCCATTCCAAGCAAAGTATGTGAATCAGCAAGGACTCCCGGTGATGAACCAAGAACCACTGGATTTTTTAGAAAGCACTCGTCAAAATTAAATATCTGCCATTACGAACACCTAGCCGAATTCATCAAAACAGACGACCAAATTAATGAAGAAAACCTAATAGGACTTGTATATATATATATATATATATATATATATATATATATATATATATATATATATATATATATATATATATATATATATATATATATATATATACTTAAAAATTATCCTGTAAAAATTTGAGTTGATACCGGATCAGAGGCCTCAATGATATGTGAAGAAAAAATAAAAGAAGTTAAAATAGAAAACAATATTATCAAAGTTCCAAAAATTTCATTGTTCAGTGCTAACGGAAATAAATTATTTGAAACCAACAAGACAGTGTTGACAGAGATTGCAATAAGTAAAACTAAAATAAACATGCAACTTTTAATTGTGAATAAATTGGATTATGAGATGGTATTGGGATCGGATGAAATGGAAAGAAAGGGTATGAGAATTGATTATGCACAAAAGAGGATTAATATAGGGGAAGATAATATTAATTTCATAATTGAACAGAAAACAGAAGAGATGGAGGACGTAAGAAGAAATAATATATATATATATATATATATATATATATATATATATATATATATATATATATATATATATATATATATATATATATATATATATATATACTAAGAATGATAGTAATAAGATAAATGAAATCAAGTGTAATAATTTATATAAGGAAGATATACAAAGAGTAATTATGAAGCACAAGGGTCTCATCATGAAAGAGACAATAATAACGTCCGAATATGTGCATAAATTGGAAGTAACTGGAATCGAAAACTTTAAGGCCAAAACATATCCAATCCCGTACAAGTATCGTAAGGAAGTTGCGGAAGATATACAAGAAATGCTTGAACAAGGCATTATAGAAAGAAGCAATACAAGATTTGTCAACCCTATCGTTGTGGTTAAAAAAGCAAATGGTGAACTTAGGTTATGCCTGGATGCCAGAAATATAAATAGACACACAATACCACAGTACGAAGCACCTATGAATATTGATGCAATTTTTGGTAGGATAACACAAACTCAAATTTTCACAAAAATCGATTTAAAACACAGCTTTTGGCTGATCCCACTGGATAAAAAGAGTCGTGACTATACAGGTTTTTCTATCGACGGGGTGTTATATCGGTTCAAAGTAGTGCCATTTGGATTACAGAGTGCGTGTTCAGCATTAGTGAGAGCACTACATAATATCCTGGATAAATTCGAAGATTTCACATTACATTACGTCGATGATATTTTAATTTTCTCCAGGAATCCCCAAGATCATTTAAGACACATCAAAATAATTTTGAATGAGTAAGAAACAGCTGGTTTAAAAATAAATCTCGAAAAATGCGAATTCTTCCAAGAAGAAGTTATATTTCTTGGATACAAGTTGAACAAAACAGGATTTGAAATGGAGGACGAAAGAGTCAAAGTAATATCGGAGTTCAAAAGACCAATTAACCAGAAGACATTGAGAAGATTTTTAGGAATGATCAATTATTTTACAAGATTAATCCCAGACATAAGTAATAAAATTATAAATTTAGTAGAGCTTTTAAAGAAAGGGGTAAGATGGAAGTGGATGGAGAAACATGAAGAAGACTTTAGAAAAATAAAAGAAGAATTCAAGAACAATCTCAAGATTTATCATCCACAATATGATCTACCATTTATATTGAAAACTGACGCTTCAATACATAGATATGCCGGTGTATTAGTACAAGAGCAAAATGGGAAAGAAGTACCGATTAGTTTTACATCCAGAATCACCAAGGCACATGAAAAAAACTACAGCGTATCAGAACTCGAATTAGGGAGTGTTATATTCTGTGTTACAAAGCTCAGATTTTATTAATTAGGTTCAAAATTTATAATAGAAACTGATCACTCTGCTCTGACAATAATGGACAATCGGTTTAATAATAGCAGAATACATCGGTGGATACTATTACTTCAAGAATATAATTTCAAGGTAAAATATGTGCCAGGGAAGAAAAATATAGTAGCAGATACTATTACCAGATTGGACGGAAAAAACATAAGAGAAAACCGAAATTTGAGAGTAGGTGTAAATAGGTTGAATGACGCAGAAGGTATATTTTCACTCTCAGCAGGAGACAAGATCAAGTGGGTTTAAACCGGAAACAGAAACAAAGATCAATTTTAATAGATGGAATTTACATCAGAAAATATGGAAAACAAGAGGTATATGTAATAACACCATATTTGGCAACGAAGGTTTTGAAACAACTCCATGAAGAGAGTGGACATATTGGTGCAAGGAAACTCTGGTTGATGTTTCGTGAAAATTACATCAGCAAAAGAAACACAATCATTGCCAAGAATATAACCAGACAGTGTCATATATGTCAGAAAAGCAAGAATAAAAATATTACGAATCGAAATGAAGTAAAAAGTATAATAGCAAAAGGTTGCCACGACATAATATCCATTGATTTTATCTCAGAAATAATCACTAGCAAAAAGGGAAGTAGACATATTTTGGTGGTAATAGATCTGTTTTCAAAATACATAAAGTTGTATCCTTGTCGCAGAACGAACATTGTAGAAATTATAGAAAAGATGAGAAGATACATGGAAAACGAAGGTAAACCAAAAGTGTGCATATTAGACAATGCAACATATTTTCAAAACGAACGCTTCATAAAATTTTGTGAAGATAATAACATCCAGATGAGGTTTACAAGTATCAGGCACCCCTGTGCTAATCCCACTGAAAGATACATTCAAGAGGTATTAAAATTTTCAAGAATAACATGCCACCAAGACCATAGTCAGTGGGAAGAAAATCTACCATTGGTGGAGAGGTATTTGAACGAATATTCTAACACAAGCACAGAAGAAACTCCAATGTACATTATGAAGGGAATCTTGCCACCAAGACATTGGACTATACCAGAAGACGAAAGGAGATATGAAGAAATAAAGAAGGAAGTCGCCAGGAACCTGCAGAATAGGGCGTCGAAATATATCAGTCGAAAGCAGAAGACGATCCGAAAGAGAGTTAGATTCAAAAAAGGAGACCTAGTCATCATCCGAGCACTAAGAGTGTCTGACAGGGAGAGTAGGACATGTGCTAAGTTACAATGGCCATATGAAGGGTCATACGAAATTATAAATGAGACTCCTGTGAATAGCTATGTTTTAAAAGATCCAAATACTAATAGAACACGTGGAATATTTAATATAGATCAGATATATCAATATCACGCAATAAAAAAGGATTTACAAGACGTAATAGTAAAATATCAATTTGGTTAGGGAAATGTAGGTTAGAATTAAAAGTTTAGATAGAAATAAATGTTCAAAATTTTCCTGGTCCATAAAGAATTTTTTACACTCATTTGGGGAAGTTGCTATGGTAATTTTAATGTACCAGAAATGCATCTAAATTTAGAAAAATGGAAAGAGAATATCTTGGGAAATTTACGTTATTTTTATTACAATATGTCTTGCCAGAGACGGGTTAAAAAGGGGGAATTTAAAAAGAAAAGTCGATAGGCATGCAAGAAGCTAAGTATTCAAATCAAAATAAATAAAAATAAACACCTTAATGCATGATAATATCAAAAATATCATATAAAATTAGTATTTGAAATCAAAGCGTGCAACTTATAAAAAACGTTTATTTTCCAAAGACTATACATTCAAAATTAAAATATTATATTTAATAAGGCAGTAGACGAGACCACTGAAACTAATTAAAATAAAAGATCAGCATTCCGTGGCTGAATCACGTCTCCATCTTGATAGGTACGTTAAACGCAGCAAACAAATCATCAGAGTGAATAACTTTGGTACTATAACAATAAAAGTCAATTAATTTAGGAAGCAAATAGGATAAAATGTGTGGAAAAATACGAAGACAACATGATTAGAATGATATGAAGGTATAGCAATCAGAAATTATTGACATATTATAGATTACCTGTTATTTTGCGGTGCGATCCAGTACAATTATAAGGTAATAAGGAAAACTTCTTTCCACAGCAATTTTCATGATCAAAATTGACAGAAACCATAAATAGTAACTATATATATATATTGTGGACCATATCAGTGTCACGTCCATATAATTTGCAAATTGATAGTGCATGTCATTTCAAAATTTACATAATATGGCATTTCGGAATTTCCACAAAATTTTGATAATACCTGTAAAATCAAAACAGATTTAATAATTTGAAAGCATTTGGTTGATTATATCATTATGAATCTCGAGAGTAACATAGTAGCAACGAAAATAAGGGAAAATGAAAGAAAAATGCAACTTTTAACAATTGTCGAACATCATGTTACGAGAGGACAGCTTATGTATAATATTAGATATTGTTTGTTGTTGTTTATTGTTTAATAGTGTATTAAACTGTATTTTTGATTACTGTATATATTTATAATTGTAGGTAAGTAGATGATTATAAACAATTTTAGACTGGAAATTGAAATGTCAACAGATAAAAGAATTACAAATTTCATGTATAGATTATAAGATTATTACTGAACCAAATCACATGTAAAATAGCTCTATGTAATCAGGAAATTGTCTAGAATAAGTTTTTCATTATATAATTTGTGTATTATAAAGATTAGCGGTCAGTAATTTTCATATTTATGATAATTGTTAATTTGCAAAATGGCAACTTTGCCATTAAAATTCAGAACATACGGTATAATGAAACCACATGTATGGGGTATCAAAAGACGCAGTTTTAAACAAGCTTTATTTTAAAGTATAGCATGTTTGGCTAGCTGTAATAAAAAAAAACCTAAATAAGCAGGTGTAAAATTAACATGGCGTAAGGACGCTAATTCAATTTTTTTTCTGTTTTTATATAAAAGAAATGTCGATTTATTTAATCGAGGCAGTTGAATTTAAGTAGCCAACGAGAGCACATGAGAATTTTATTTGATTTCCAGCATTTATTCTCAACAATTTTAGGTTATATTTTTAAAGGAAAATAATTAAATAAGGTTGACAAGTTTCAACTTACCTGTTTATTTCTGCGATCTTATTATTATAAATAATTATATTGGAACAAATATTATTCAATCAATTAATGGAAACTGGAGAATATATGGTAAATAAAAAGAATTTTTGTTGGAATTTTATAAGTAAATATTAAATAAAAAACCAAACTGTTAACTGTCATTAGATTAGGCAAGGGATTCTTTTTTTATCTTCATCTGATCGAAAGAAGAATCAGTAAAAACGAAATTAGACCCAGAAACTATACACATAACCTAAATGTATGCTGGACAGAATAACTATTAAAACACATGGAGGCAAATACTTCAAGTGACATTTAAAGGTTGGTGAATGGAACTTATGTTATGTAGCTCAATAGCTATTAACAAAAATAATAATAATAATTTAATAAATAAATAAAAAGGACTGTACCTGCATAAAAATCGTGAGTACCCTTTCAAGCGAAGTTTAATTATTAAGAATTTGTAATATTAATAAGAGTTTTAATAGTTAAGCAATATTTATTTTCCTAGTTAAAAAAAACTGTTCTATTTTGTTTGTTATTTAAATTGTTTGTTAATAAATTATCCATTTGAATTTGAAATCCATTTAATTATTAAGAAAAAAAAACTGAATCTCGTAATAAAGCTCATACAAATTTTATTAACAAAGTGGTGCATTTTTCGACTCATGAACCAAGCTCTGAGATTTATTAATAATTTGTTAATATAAAAAGATTAAAACAAAAAAAAAACAATATATATATATATATATATATATATATATATATATATATATATATATATATATATATATATATATACATTTTTATAAAGACTCTCATGCAAAATTAACTAAAAGAAAATAAGGATTCCAAGGGCAACTGAATATAACAGGTAAATATAATAAATATATATATATTATTATCGTACATATAAAAATTTTAATATTGCTATCAAAAAAATTCCCACACAAAGAGAAAAGTTTAATCGAATGACATCGAAAACGTTGGGATAATAAAAACTATAATATATATATATATATATATATATATATATATATATATATATATATATATATATATATATATATATATATATATATATATATATATATATATATATATATATATATGCAAGTGAGACATACAGTCAGTATGAACGTTGGTATCACAGAGTGAGGGTCCTTAATAACAAAGAAAAAGGACGCAAGTTAACAGAAAACTAGGTGTGAGGCTTTATGTAATCAGCTCGAAATCAAAGACGAAAGTTCCCTTTAAACACCTAATAAGTCTGATTGAGGAAGTTATAGAAGAAACTTAATTCCAACAGAGAACGCTGTGTTTGATATAGCTCATGCAATCGTTAGAAACATTGGTGAGCGTAAGAATGTGCATATATGTTAGGTATGTTGTATGTGTAAAAGCCTATCAAAGCAACAGCATAACTACCATCCAAAGCAATTGGTGGATGGTAGTCTGACGACAGATGGGAGCTGCGGTCTTTCAACACGAAGGTGTGCGACATGACTGAAACATTGAGGACTAGCGTTTGAGTCTTTTATTGCAAAAATTTTAAAAATAAGTGACCACATTTAAAAGTATTATATGGTTGATACACATCATGATTATACAATATGGGTAGTCTTTAAGGTAACGTTGCAACTCCACAGGAGGTTTCTCGTTTCCATACGAGTCAGAGTACTCGACGTTGTCAAAACGTTTCCTACCAGCAACCCAATGACTGCCTGGCTCCTCGTGTGTTCATAATCATAATGAACGATTCGTTTTTACGTGATTCATTGTGAGATTAGCTCCTCTCGCATGTATACACCTCTAAAATATGGGATTTTCATTTTATTAACAAACTTGACAAGGTCTACATTTGTCAGACGTCTTGCTGGTAAACACTTTAGTTTTTTTGGCTTTTGCAGATACAACCCATAACGTTGTTTCTTGAGATACAGGCCTTTGCCAAGTCTCTTGCATTTGGGCTTAAATAAAATATATATATATATATATATATATATATATATATATATATATATATATATATATATATATATATATATATATATAGATGCAAGTGAGACATACAGTCAGTATGAACGTTGGTATCACAGAGTGAGGGTCCTTAATAACAAAGAAAAAGGACGCAAGTTAACAGAAAACTAGGTGTGGGGCTTTATGTAATCAGCTCGAAATCAAAGACGAAAGTTCCATTTAAACACCTAATAAGTCTGATTGAGGAAGTTATAGAAGAAACTTAATTCCAACAGAGAACGCTGTGTTTGATATAGCTCATGCAATCGTTAGAAACATTGGTGAGCGTAAGAATGTGCAGAAACCTCGACTTATTCCTATACCTAAAAGGGGAGGCTTCCTTCCACTGTTGCCTCTGATATTTGGTGGGCTGTCAGCACTAGGAGCTCTGAGTGGCGGTGCTGCAGGTATTGCTAAAGCCGTAAACGATGCCAAGTTTGCGAAACAGAAACTGGAGGAAGAAGAACGGTACAACTAAACAATGGAAGCCATCGCGATGGGTAAGAGGCAGTGGCTTGAAATTTAAGCCCAAATGCAAGAGACTTGGCAAAGGCCTGTATCTCAAGAAACAACGTTATGGGTTGTATCTGCAAAAGCCAAAAAAACTAAAGTGTTTACCAGCAAGACCTCTGACAAATGTAGACCTTGTCAAGTTTGCTAATAAAATGAAAATCCCATATTTTAGAGGTGTATACATGCGAGAGGAGCTAATCTCACAATGAATCACGTAAAAACGAATCGTTCATTATGATTATGAACACACGAGGAGCCAGGCAGTCATTGGGTTGCTGTTAGGAAACGTTTTGACAACATCGAGTACTCTGACTCGTATGGAAACGAGAAACCTCCTGTGGAGTTGCAACGTTACCTTAAAGACTATCCATATTGTATAATCATGATGTGTATCAACCATATAATACTTTTAAATGTGGTCACTTATTTTTAAAATTTTTGCAATAAAAGACTCAAACGCTAGTCCTCAATGTTTCAGTCATGTCGCACACCTTCGTGTTGAAAGACCGCAGCTCCCATCTGTCGTCAGACTACCATCCACCAATTGCTTTGGATGGTAGTTATGCTGTTGCTTTGATAGGCTTTTACACATACAACATACCTAACATATATGAAGGCAAAAACAAATTTCATGTAAAAAAGGAACTGGTTGGCGCACCATTACGATACCCACTGGTGCTTATAAAATAACACACTTAGAAGAGTTACTTCAAAATGAACTTGTTGGTGCTACAGCAACACACTAACAAAAGCAGCAGGCTCTGATTTTGAGATCTAATCCGAATACCATCAAATGTAAACTAAAGTATTATACAAATGTCAGTTTTGAATTTGATGGTTTGATTGGGCGAATGTTGGGCTTTTCAAAACAGGTTCTTCAACCGGACATCTTTTATGAGTCTGATTTACCTGTTGAAATAGTGGATGTTAGACAGATTCGCATAGAAACTAATATTCTGTCTGGTTCCTATTATAACGGACAACCCTCACATACGTTATATGAGTTTGCTCCAATGGTTGACATAGAACCTAAATATTTTATTTACTTGCCGGTGAACAAGCAAGAGATTTCCAATATAAGCATCGACATCGTCGGTCAAGATGTCAACTTTCAAGGTGAAGAGGTGTCTGTTCGCTTGAAACTTATATAGGTTGCTTAGCCTGTTGGTCTTTAAAGACATAAAGCAAGTGCATCTACCAAAACAAATTCAGTTGAGTCAGATACTTCAAAGGGTACACTTCGTCCCGATAATATTGAGTTCCTGAAAAGCTTGGGCAATCATGGTGTCAAAACTAGAATTATTCAAAGACCCCGTGTTTGATGATCGAGACGAACTGCGCTCTTACTATTCACCAACTAAATCGTTTGGTAACAGCGATGAAATTGAAATAGCCATCAATCAACAAGGTGCGTTCGTATGTCTGGCTGAGTCAGCTCTAATAATCGAAGGTGCTCTGGACCCTTTAGCAGTACAAAATGCCAATGGTGCATGTTATCTGTAAAATAATGGAGGAGCAGCTCTGTTTGAATCGATGACCTATGAGTTAAATAACAAGGAAGTGGAACGAGTACGAGACCCATACACCACAACAACCATCAAAAGTCTGCCATCCTTCAGTAAGAATGAAGCCAAATCTCTTAGCAACGCGGGACTGAATGTGTCGCCGGAGGACATCACCTTAAACGATAACAAGTTTCACATGCTCATACCTATTTGGTCTTCAGTTTCTTCCATCATTTCAAAGGAGAGTATATAGTCGGTCACCTCAGCCCACCCCTCTCCACTTTTTCTGCGCATGCGTTAACAGATGACGTCACGACGGTGGGAGTCAGGTGTCAACGGGTGGCGGGTAACCTGTCAGCTTACGTCACATAGATGGCAGGAGTCGGCTGTCGGCTCAACGAGTGCCAGATGGCGGGAGTCAGCTGTCATCTACCCGCCGACGTCACATGTTCCAAGATGTCCGCTGCCGCAATCGGCCATCTGGTCGCGGACCCCCGTGGTCGGCCATCTGGTTGAGGGTAACCTGTCCCGCTTGCCGCCATGTGGTTATACGCACGTGTTGAACAGGTACCGCCTGCCTGCTATCCGAGAATGTAAGGTTAAGCCACGTATGTGTTGTTTGTTTGTAAGGTTATGCCGGCTACTGCCCGCTAGCCTAATGTGGGGTTAGGACTCCCGATTCCCCATGCTGAATGTTAAGTCTTGTTTAGGTTATGTTTTTGTGGACATCAAGTATGTGTTGTCTGTGTGTGACGTATAGGACACCGATTCCCGCTCTAGCCGACTGTGTTCTTAGGTTAAGCACAGCACGTGTTTGTTGTTGTGTGCTCTTAGGTTAAGCTCATCACGTGTTGGTTCTCACATGTAGCGCAAACGTGTTTGCTAATACAAATATATATAAACTAAACACACTTGGCTTATTAGTCGTCTTATGTGAAAACAAATACAGTTTACAAAAAACAGAGGTGGTGTCAACATGTACAAATTGGAGTGCACACATGCACTCTTAAGCTCATTCACAATTGAGTTGTCACAGAGAAAAGACGTGCTTCAGTTTGCTTTATCTGTTTAACATGGCCACATTAAGTGATGTCTGTTACCAGCAAATTAAAGACAACTTCTGGTATGGTCTATTTGGAGACTTTAAAGTAATTATGTGGAGCTCAGACTGTAAACAACTTGATATGTGGTACATATGTGTGCAAGAATTTGATATTAAATTTGGCTTGTTGGGTATCCAATCTATGGCAAATGCAACCAAATTATTCTTGATTTTTTCCTCAGCGAATTTAATCAGAAATACAAGAGCAAGGTTAAGGAGATTGGAGTGAAATTAATGGAGATACATGATGAAGTGCAACGTATGCGGGAAATAAATGCTAAAGTCGCAGAACATCTTGAAGATATATCCCCAAAGCCAAGTAACCCAGGAAAAATAAGTGTGTTTGGTTTACTTGCAAGAAACGAGAAAGACGCCGTCTACCCATATCATGCTGTAAGAACGCAAAAGAAAAGTTTTCGACGAGCTGTCAGGAACTTTAAAAATAAACATCCCAACGACCATATGATCCTAAACATGTTGTATGATCCAAATTCAGTAAATCTCTTTAACAGAATAAAGACAGAGGTTAAATACCTTACGGCGCATAGAAGCAGATGTACCACAAGAGAAGTTTGTTCAGGATGTTCTTAATTTGCGGCATAATTTGTAATTGTATATAAAATAAAAACACATTAATTTTAACAAAGACTTTTATCTGATACAAAATACAAGGGTGCAAACTAGGTCAAATCAATCTGCCACAAGCCATTCCAGCCTTTAAGTATGGTACGCTTACGTTCTACGATTCTTGCCGGTTGTTGGAATTCGTTTATAGAATTCTCAGCATCAGATGGTTCATCGTTACGTTGGTGCTGTTGTCGTCGGCGACGCTTCATGGTGATGTTGGATTTAAAAGTATCCACTTATCTTTCAGATATTTGTCTATTTCACCCAACTTCTTCTTTAGCTTGTGGTTCTTTGACAGATCGATAGCTTTTAAAACTTGAGCTGTTATGGTCTTGGTTAAATTTTTCAATTTCTGTTCAAATACGTTTTTCAAAGCTTCCAACTCTGGTTTGTGCACAGCCTCTAGCAGTATGGCTATTAGTTTTTGGGTCACTTTATCTTTATTCTTCAGATACTCAGCTTTATGGTTCTGATAGTCGTCCACCCACGCATCAACAAATGTTTTAGTTACTCCATCTGTGGAATCGATAGGGTCGGCGACGTTACACAATCTAGGGCGTTGCACATCGAAATCACCACTTGCTGTTCTTGGGAAAGTCTCTCTTTCGATAATTTAAAACTTTACACGTTTTTTTGGACGGGGAACATCCGAACTTATAGATAGATATTTTTATACTAAACAACAGATAGGCATATATGACCTTATGTAGGTTAACTAGGCGATAACACTAGCTTCCTTTACTTCTTCCAAGATTGACTAAATATAAGCATTATTACCAGCAACAACTTGGGAAGCCACTAAAAGTCTAAGTCTATCAACCAACTCGTTTATGTAATCCCAATACACATATGCTATTGCTTTGTTATTTTGTATCATATAGTTGTTAGTGCTGATGCTGCTGCCGCTGCCGCTGCTGCTGCTACCACTGCTCTTATCACTCTGAGCTTTAGAATCAGTCTTTTGTGTTTTGTTAAGATGTGTGGTATGGCCGTCGTCGTCGTTGTAATAGGCGTAACCAAAACCTTGAGGAAGTGAGGATCTTCGCCGTCGTGGGTTTATAACTGGTTTTATAGAGTCAGATACTTTTCCGAGGAACAACCCTTCGTTCGTGCGTTGGGATCGTAGTTCATTTTATGAACACTAGTTGCTACGAGAATATCTCTATAGTGTTGAAGATCGTCATAAGTATACCCCCTAGGCATTTTCATAAATATCAATTCTAGCAGACCTTGTGTTTGTGGATATCTCCTTTATTCCAGTCGAATGTCATAATCAGTAAAGTCTAAACGTTTGTTGCCAAGACTCCAACTACCAGGTCTTTAGCGTAGCGAGCACCATACGTTTGATCAATGGTAGCAAGTCTCGGTGCTTCAGTAAAATACTTGTCTACATAATACCTAACTCGTTCAGGATATTGTTCCAAAAATTCGTGATATGTTGGGTTGGTTGCGACAGTTTGTAGATCTGCCTCAAGCTCTTCAAATGTTGGGATATCCTCATCGGAACTTGTCTCCTCCCCTGGTTCGGCTTCAAAAACTTCATGGTTTTAAGGAAATCCACTTTGGTTTCGTTTCTGGTATATCAACTTCTTCTTTGATTTGTTCAGCCACTGGTGCCTGTGCTGCAGTGCTGATGTGTTTTTAGATATTTCATATAGCGGCTCAACAATTGGTTTATATAAACGTTGCAGAGCATCATCGTTCTCAGCTCTGTTAAGCTTAAGCATTAAATGTTTTTCCCGAATATTTTCAGCAAGTTGTAAAATCATTTTCTTAACTTTTCTCGGTGTTACCTGCTGGTCTAATCACTTGTTAGAGCGATACAAGCTGTGTGGTGATGTAAGGTATGCTGACTCCGCCTTGGTGCTCGTCTTCTTATTTATCACGATGTCTGTCTGTCTGTCATGTTAGGCAGCTGTATGAGAGCTGTGTATGACAGCGGTCTTAGACATCTGTGTATGACAGCTGTGTTAGACAGCTGTGTTACAAGCGATACAAGCTATGTGGTGGTTTAAGGTATACTGACACAGCCTTGGTGCATGTCTTCTTCTTGTTGTTTATCACGATGTCTGTCTGTCCGTCTATCATGTTAGACAGCTGTATGACCGCTGTTAGACAACTGTCTGTCCTGTCTATCATTGGTTGTAACCAGTTAGATTAATATATTGCTATAGATAGCAAATAATAGGAAATATTACGAAATTTTAATGGGAAAACGGGAAATTTATACATCCTAGTATATATAAAATAAATGTATACACCCTAATGCAGCAATGAAAGAGTTTTGGCAGGAGATGTCAACGCCCGACATGAATGTCAGTGACCCATGTACCAACCCTCGATGTTAAGTTACATTCGAGTAATAAAAAAAAATTATATTCTAGAAATATCCATAAAGAAACCAAGAACAATGCTTCAGTTTTTGTAGGGAGAATGAGATTGTAGATAATAAATGCAGTTCTGTTGATTTTATTGTATGTAAAAAATAGATATGACCAAGCTAGCTAAAGACTCAATGTATTAAAAGAGCGGAGGTGATTTGTAAAAAACAAAAGTTTGTGTAGTTCTAAGGTAATGTGCGTGTAAGAAAAAAAACGTAAAAAGACACTAAAGGTTTGACGGAAAGCACAAACACAGGTGGTTTGATGAACAATAGCGTTTTTTCACCTGTAAGAAAGTAAATAAAAGCAACGGTCCGAGAGGGTCCGGCGTCTTTTCCATCCAGTGAATTCATCAGCATCACTTCACCAGACCAGGTGATCATCGTCATAATTATGTAAGTTGACATAAGAGATTCCAGAGTGCATCGAAGGGAGAGTATAAAACACCTCCAGAGTGCTACGAATATGGAATAAATATATCAATATGTTAACGAAGTAAATCCGTTAATAATCAATAAATGGACAGTAAATTATGGCATGGACAAATTAGAAGGATAATAATAATTAATGAGGGACAGCATTAATAGAAGAACAATATATAATCCAATGGAAAATGTTTCAGTAAGTGTTACCTTTTCCTAAATTGACCAGTGCGGGTTGAATTTCACCATTTTAACAGCACCAATCAAATATTTTTGTGCCAATAAATTTCAATAAGCATAAATTTGCTTGAAATAAACGGAAAGAGACCGTGATCTCTGTAGAATTGTCGATGTATATTGATTATGTTGTATCCATGTTTAACCGGTAATTGTGTAATTATTTATAATGTTACCTGAATGTTTTAATAGGATTTTTCAATTTATATTTATGTAACGAATGTTTTAAAATGTCTCTTTGTATTTAACGAGTGTCATATCGACACAGTTAAATGTTTTAATAGGATTTTTCAATTTATGTTTATGTAATGAATGCTTTAAATGTTTCTGTTTGTATTTAATGTGTGTCAAATAGACACCGTAAAATTTGTGTAATGAATTTAATGGAATGTATAACAGATTGTAATTAACGGAAGTATTGTTCTTAGTTGATGATTAATCAACCAAATTGTGGTATAGCCATCTGTGCAGAGCGAAATTAATTTTTGATCAAGTAAAAAAAAACAATAAATGAATTTAAATAGCATATATTAGTGAATTTTAATTAGTAGAAGCTAGCTGTAATTATAATGAACCCAACCTGATGATTAAGACATATGTTCTCAGCTCTAAAATAAATAATTGCAGGTATATATATATATATATATATATATATATATATATATATATATATATATATATATATATATATATATATATATATAGAAATGTCAAAATTTTTGTGCTGGAGAATTTTGTAGTTTTTGAAGAGATTTAGTTAAAATTAATGTTAATGTTTAAATAGAAGTGAATATTAATCTTCATTGCTACTGCAGAAGCGTTGGTGGGAGTATAAATAGCAGAAGAAGCGAAATTAAAAAGTGACATTCATTAAAATCATTTGGACAGAAGAAATTTGGAAAGAGGATGTTTAACAAAATTGTATCATCGCAAGCACAAGCATAGCTTATTTGTGAGATGCATTGTATAACTTTATAATAAATAAATAAATAAATAATAAATAAATAAATAAAATAAATAAAATATACTACCCATAAAGTAGAATACCATAGCAATTTGGCGCCCAAGTCGTGGGGCTTCTAGAAAAATTTGACCTAAACATAGCAATTTGACGCCCAAGTCGTGGGACTTCTAGAAAAATTTGACCTAAAAAGGACATGATTAAAAAATTTTTTTGTGTGTAAAAATAAAGTTATTTTCATAGAAAATTTCAAATAAAATAAACGTTGCAGGTCGCCAATTAGCAATTTGGCGCCGCAACTAAAGGGTTTTAAAAAAAATACATAATCATATAATTATCAAAAAATTTTTTTTTGTCCAAGTTAATTTATTTTCATAAAAAAAAATTAGTTTCAAACCATCATAACTTAAAATCAAGTTGGTTCGCCAAGAAATTAGCAATTTGGCTCCAAACAGCGGTGCATTAAAATTATTTTTGTGCCAAAAATAAATTTAATTTCATATAAAAATTTTAATAAAATAAACATTTGTTCGCAATATAGCACATGATTGGCACAAATACAGGGTTTCTGGTAAATTTTAATAAAATTTTAATTACGTTAGAATAAAAACGTAATAGTATTTTAACACAAGGGATTTAGAAGTAAACCAGTTTTAAATAAATTAGCACGACTCATTTAAATACAGTAAAGTTAAAATAAATCAGTTCAACCAATTTCATGAAAATTAGCAAGAATTCTAATACCGTATGATATTTTAATGTGAAACAGTAAGTTGCACATATAACCAATTGTTTTGTGAAAAATAAATATAGGTGGTGTATTTGAAAGGGTCAAAGCTTAGAAAGGGGGACAATTAAATTTTAAATTCACAAGGAAATTAAATAAATCAAGTTTGAACATGTCCGGGGAAAAACAGTTAGAAAGTCATAAACCAATTGGGCCAGAATCTGAAGAACCTATAATCAGCGTACCTGAAGATCCGGAGAAAATGGCAGAGCCAAAACCACAAAAACCTAAACAGTTCACGGAATGGAGGGGACGTAAAGCGAGTTCGGAAGAAGGGACCATATCACAGGAAGAAGAAGAAACCGAATATCAGGGCGATGAAACCTTTATAATAGAAAAAGAAAAGGGACAGAATAGCGCCGTCAAAGAAAGTCCTCAGGAGCAAACAGTAAAAGGACAGGAGGAAGAATCAAAAATGGATAAGTTATTCGCCGCCTTGTTCAAGAAAATGGAAGAAGATAAAAAAGACATAAATGATAAATTCGAGGAAAACCAACAAAATAATTCCGAAATGAGAAAAGACATAAATAATAAATTCGAAGAAAACAACAACAAATTGGAAGAACACAAAAATGAAATTAAACAAGATATTGTCAAGTTGGAAAAACAACAAAAAGAATATATTAAACATACGGATGAAAATTTTAGGAGATTGTATGAAAATATACAACAAAACAAAACGGAGATTTTAACAGAAATAAAACAAAAAACAGAGAGCTATGGAAACCAGTTTCCTCATAAAAATACACCAGCTGGACGATGAAATAAAAACCACACAAAAGACATGCCATGACAAAGTACGGGAAGAAACAGAGATGGGGTCGTACGACGCGGAAAAGGTCGAAACGCGGACGGAGCCAGATGAAGTTCCAGTGGAGCAGGAAGCTGCTGGAAGACATATAAAGAACAATATAATGGAGATAAGCCTGGAAAAAGATGGGGACACTGCCAATAAACAAAAGTTTATAACGGCAACCCAGTATTTTTATATGGTCAAGATTATAAATGACCGGAAAATTAAAAATATGCGTCAAAGCAATGATCCGCGCATTGGAAACAATAACAATAGCCGGAATAATAAAATAGGTAACATTTTTGTTGAAAGGAATCATTTGTACAATAGATATAAGCGTCAGAAATCTGATAAAAACAAAGATTCTGGAAACCGAAAAGGATTTAAAAGGCATAAGCCGGAACTTAAGAACAGACATATTTGGAATAATAATTTGAATAACAAGACACGATGTTGTAATTACAATAATTTTAATATAAGAAGCAAGAACAAAAAAACATAGAATTAATAAAAATTAATCTGATTGCAATTTTAATTGAATTAATAATATGATGAAATAATAGGCGAGGAAAAGGATAATCGAATACCGAATAAATAAAACAATAAATAAATAATTACAGTAAAATTACCCTGAGCACAGAAAATAAAACAAGTAGGCATTCAAATAACCCGAAGAATATATACCCTGAGTACAGAAAATAAAACAAGTAGGCATTCAAATAACCCGAAGAATATATACCCTGAGTACAGAAAATAAAACAAGTAGGCATTCTAATAACCCAAAGAATAAATACCCTGAGTATAGAAAATAAAACAAGTAGGCATTTAAATAATGACCCAAAGAAATACGAATCAGAAAAGCGAAATTTCATAAGAAAATTTAAGTGATAATAAATAAGGAGCAATGCTCGAATTAGATGCAGTTATTGGATAAGTCAATTAATATAATCATAATTCAAAGGTAGAAAGGGGGAAATAAGTTAAAATAAAATAGAAAATTATTATTATTATTATTGAGTAATAGGAAACATGGAATCAGTAGACGAGAAAAATATGTAAAAGGTCTAAAAGACAGAAACCGGTTAAGTACCGAGAAATAATTATAATTAGCAAAAAGATAGAATATATAAGGGTCGGATTGATAGAAAAGAATTTGTATAGATGGTGTAGCGATAAGATTGAAATATAAAAAAATGTGAAGTAGAATGATTAACGATACAAAGATATCGGTCATTTAAAATGAAGTATAGTATATGGGCGATCCCAAGGAGGTCGGTCCCGAATTATTGAAGTATATATGTGAATGGAATATTGAAAAGAATATTGAAAGTATATAGAATAAATAATGAAAGTATAATATGATGCAAGTCATAATGAAATATGTATAGGGGGTATGTGAAAAGTCAGAAGTAGGGAGACCGTATATGTTATGTAAAAAAAAAGACAAATTATTAGAAGTTGATAAATAAGAGAAGTATTACATAGTCCTATTCCATGGTAGTATAAATATATGATAAGTTAGCATAATGAAATAAGATTGAAAGGAAAGATACCCCATAAAAATATGACAAATAAAAATACCAATAACTGTCATTTTTTGAAATAAATTCTGAGGGAAGTTTGAATAAATCGAAATAACCAGGGGATGGCATAAATTTAGATCATATAGAACAATCAATTGATTTGCCAAAAGAAAGAAATATAAACAATTGGTGTGCCATTAAAGGCGGTGTTGAATAAAATAAAATGTTTTAATTATTGAAGTGTCATACAAGTCGATTATGAATTAAATTTAAGAGTTGTAATATTAGAATGTCATGAAAGGCGACTTTAAATAAAATAAAGTGTAATGATTAAAATGTCATAAAAGCCGATTTAAAATAAAATAAAATTTTGGAATGTCAAAAAAGGCGATTTCGAACAAAATAATTTAGTCAATAAATAAAGATGATCTGACTAGCAAACAGTATCCAGACTCACTTTTAGAAAGGGGAAATTGCTATAGATAGCAAATAATAGAAAATATTACGAAATTTTAATGGGAAAACGGGAAATTTATACATCCTAGTATATATAAAATAAATGTATACACCCTAATGCAGCAATGAAAGAGTTTTGGCAGGAGATGTCAACGCCCGACATGAATGTCAGTGACCCATGTAGCAACCCTCGATGTTAAGTTACATTCGAGTAATAAAAAAAAATTATATTCTAGAAATATCCATAAAGAAACCAAGAACAATGCTTTAGTTTTTGTAGGGAGAATGAGATTGTAGATAATAAATACAGTTCTGTTGATTTTATTGTATGTAAAAAATAGATATGACCAAGCTAGCTAAAGACTCAATGTATTAAAAGAGCGGAGGTCATTTGTAAAAAACAAAAGTTTGTGTAGTATTACGGTAATGTGCGTGTAAGAAAAAAACGTAAAAAGACACTAAAGGTTTGACGGAAAGCACAAACACAGGTGGTTTGATGAACAATAGCGTTTTTTCACCTGTAAGAAAGTGAATAAAAGCAACGGTCCGAGAGGGTCCGGCGTCTTTTCCATCCAGTGAATTCATCAGCATCACTTCACCAGACCAGGTGATCATCGTCATAATTATGTAAGTTGACATAAGAGATTCCAGAGTGCATCGAAGGGAGCGTATAAAACACCTCCAGAGTGCTACGAATATGGAATAAATATATCAATATGTTAACGAAGTAAATCCGTTAATAATCAATAAATGGACAGTAAATTATGGCATGGACAAATTAGAAAGATAATAATAATTAATGAGGGACAGCATTAATGGAAGAACAATATATAATCCAATGGAAAATGTTTCAGTAAGTGTTATCTTTTCCTAAATTGACCAGTGCGGGTTGAATTTCACCATTTTAACACCACCAATCAAATATTTTTGTGCCAATAAATTTCAATAAGCAAAAGTTTGCTTGAAATAAACGGAAAGAGACCGTGATCTCTGTAGAATTGTCGATGTATATTGATTATGTTGTATCCATGTTTAACCGGTAATTGTGTAATTATTTATAATGTTACCTGAATGTTTTAATAGGATTTTTCAATTTATATTTATGTAAAGAATGTTTTAAAATGTCTCTTTGTATTTAACGAGTGTCATATCGACACAGTTAAATGTTTTAATAGGATTTTTCAATTTATGTTTATGTAATGAATGCTTTAAATGTTTCTGTTTGTATTTAATGTGTGTCAAATAGACACCGTAAAATTTGTGTAATGAATTTAATGGAATGTATAACAGATTGTAATTAACGGAAGTATTGTTCTTAGTTGATGATTAATCAACCAAATTGTGGTATAGCCATCTGTGCAGAGCGAAATTAATTTTTGATCAAGTAAAAAAAAACAATAAATGAATTTAAATAGCATATATTAGTGAATTTTAATTAGTAGAAGCTAGCTGTAATTATAATGAACCCAACCTGATGATTAAGACATATGTTCTCAGCTCTAAAATATATATATATATATATATATATATATATATATATATATATATATATATATATATATATAATCTTTCTCTATATCTACCTTTGCATCATTTTCTCTCACAATCACCAACACATCATTCTTATTGTCTTTCCAGCATTGGCAACAGATATTTTTTAATTGTTTAAAGTCCATATCAGTGGTCACATGATCGTCGTACACATGTTTTAAATCGGTTTCATCTTGCTTAAAGAGAATCAAAACGTTAGAGTTATCACGTATCAGATGTTCGGGTATTCGAATATATGTTTGAGAGAGGTAGAATGAATCAATATTCTTATGTCTGCACATACTAAAGTATGCTCTTATTTTATCTTGTTTGTCACAAGCTACATCATCAAATATAAACACAGAGTTGTCCAAGGATTCTGCTGGATCTACTATTTCATCGTTTTCACTATACGGATAGTAAGTAACCAAGACCTTTTGCTGCATCCAACACCTCCTTTAATATCTTGTATTTCTGTTGATACAGAGACTTTGAATACACATACAAGTTATCAAACTTTAAACTGTTTGCTTCAAACAATAAACTCATGACATTTGTTTTACCACATCTACTAGGACCTCATATGATACATCGAACGGTGTTTAGAATGAGAGGACCATGCCTTAGCTGTTGTTCTGCTGTATCTGTAACAGCATGGTTTATATTTTTAATGGGTAAGGCAGAAGTGTATTTGATGGTACGCATCTTGATTTGAACGGAACTATATGTTTTGGTGTGAGTGTATATAAATATAGATGCAAGTGAGACGCACAGTGAGTATGAATGTTGGTGTCACAGAGTGAGGGTCGTTATTAACAAAGAAGGACGCAAGTTTTGCTGAAAAGTTGGAGCGTTACAAACACCATGAAAGTTAACAGAAAACTTGGTGCGAGTCTTAAAAGTTATAAAAGATAGAAACCTTATTCCAACAGTGAACGCTGTGTTTGATATAGCTCTTGCAATCGTTAGCAACATTGGTGGGAGTAATAGGGTGCAGAAACCTCGAGTTATTCCTAGACCTAAAAGCGGAGGCTTCCTTTCACTCTTGCCTCTGATATTTGGTGGGCTGTTAGCACTAGGCGCTCTGGGTGGTGGTGCTGCCGGTATTGCTAAGGCAGTTAACGATGCTAAAGCAACTAAATGCAAACTAGAGGAAGAAAACCCCCAGAACAAATCAATATAAGCCATCGCAATGGGTAAGAGAGGCAATGGTTTGAAATTTAAGCCAAAATGTAAGAGACTGGAAAAAGGCCAGTATTTCCAGAAACAACGCTACGGTTATGGTTTGTATCTGCAAAAGCCAAAAAACTAAGGTGCTTACCAGCAAGACCTCTAACAAATGTAGATCTTGTCAAGTTTTCTGGTAAAATGAAAATCCCATATTTTAGAGGGGTATACATGCGAGATGAGGTACCTCACAATGAACCACGTAAAAACGAATCGTTCATTATGAAGTTGCAAACACACGAGGAGCCAGGCAGTCATTGGGTTGCTGTGAGAAAACGTGGCGGCATCGTCGAGTACTTTGACTGGTATGGAAACTTGAGGCCTCCTGTCGAGCTACAACTTTACCTTAAAGACTATTCCATTTTGTATAATCATGATGTGTATCAAACATATAATACTTTTAATTAGGGTCACTTGTGTTTAAAATGTTTGCAATAAAAGACTCAAACAGTAGTCTCTGTGTGTATCAGTCATGGCGCACACCTTCGTGTTGAAAGATCGCAGCTCCCATTTGTCGTGAGACTACCATCCACCAATTGCTTTAGATGGTAGTGATGCTGTTGCTTTGATAGGCTTTCACACCTACAACAACATACTTAACATATATGAAGGTAAAAACAAATTTCATGTAAAAGAAGGAGCTGGTTGGCGGACCATCACGATACAGGTGCATATGAAATAACACACTTGGAAGAGTTACTTCAAAATGAACTTGTTGGTGCTACAGCAGCACACAAACAAAAGCAACAGGCTCTGATTCTAAGACCTAATCCAAATACCATCAAATGTATAATAAAGTGTTATACAAATGTCAGTTTTGAATTTGATGGTTCGATTGGGCGAATGTTGGTTTTTTCAAAACAAGTTCTTCAACCGGACATATTTTATGAATCTGATTTACCTGTTGAAATAGTAGATGTTAGACATATTCGCATGGAAACTAATATTGTGTCTGGTTCCTATTATAACGGACAACCCTCACATACGATGTATGAGTTTGCTCCGATGGTTGATCCAGGCTACGCAATCGACATAGAACCTAAAAATTTAATTTACCTGTCTGTGAACAAGCAAGAGATTTGCAATATATTGCAAATCTCTTGCTTGTGTGTGAATCTTGATCGACATCGTCGATGTCTTTCCCAATGTTAAAATGAAATTGGAACTGATGGATAAAATAGAAAAAGACATCTATATTTCTTGCATACCGCAAATGAGACATATGAGCTACCATCACTCAGAGATATCAACAGAGATGTGTGGGTTGTTAAAATTGCAACCAACTTGGAAAGACCTAGATATGTGATTATAGCATTTCAAACAGATCGTAGAGATAACGTAAGCCAGAGAGCAGACTTTTTCGATAACATTGGTATGGTATCTCCGAGTGTTTCTAAATTCAGAATGCTACCCTTATGAATCTCTGAATATGGATTTCGAGAAATCCAAATATGCTGAAGCCTATCAGATGAATACAGGTTTTCAAAAAAAATTCTGTTATAAAAACCTGTCGGAGCCTATCCTATGAATTATGACGAGTTTAAAGACCGAGCTCTATTTGTGATCGACTGTCAGCACCAGAACGAGTCAATTTAGTCTTCAATGGTGGACATTATTAAGTGGAATTAATGAGCCGAGCAACCCCTAATAACACACGAGCGTACTGTTTAGTTATTCACGACAGTGTATTGGAATAAAAACCTCTAACGGGCATCGTTAGAGACATTATATAATAATAGTAACTATGTCATTTATGTATCAATATGTACAGCCTGGGGGGCTAATTAATCGTGATAAATTCTTTATTGTATGTAAATCAATTGTTTTATTTTTTGTTGCATTTTGATTAACCCTCGTATATATTCATATATAATCAGTCTGTTTACATTCATTTCAAACAGCACATATCAAACAACCCTCGTATATCGGAGTTGATTTGTTTTTAAATTGAGTTTTGCTACTTGTATTTTTGATTACTCCTATATATACACCCTCGATGTATTTTGGATTCACTGTGATAGAAAGAACGCCCACGTAAAAACTGATTACGTGCGTGTGTTTATATCAGAAACACGTTAATTATCCTATATAAATAAATGCGTTTGTTTTAGATTCAGTATTACTATTTTTGCAAAATCTTTTATAAATCGCCTCCCAAACCCAAAAACGTTTTAATGTCCTTTCGGGTTTTTGGTAAAAGAAAATTCTTTATTACCGATATTTTCCTCAGGGTTCGGCTTTACTCCCGAGGGCGCAACTACATGGCTAAGATATTGAACCTCTTCTCTGAGAAACACACTTATCTAACTGAAATTAAACATTTGCCTGTCTTAACCTTATAAAAAGTTGTCTAACTTAACTTGTCAAGATGATGATGTAATGACGTGCTAAAAATTACGATATTCTCTAAATACAATCTTATTTATAGGCTACCCTCTGAACTGTCGAAGGACTACTGTTTAAGTCCATTGGCATTCTCCTAAATTCACTGCTCTGTTTGATATTTGATATTTGGAATGTCATCAGTGTGCAATTCTGTTTGATAACAGCCGCCTGCTAAATCTAGGGTTGTAAAATATTGACTTTTACCCAACTTGTCTAAAATGTATAATATATTAGGTAAAGGGTATCTGTCGTCAATAGTGTGCTTATTTAATTTCCGATAGTCTATCACGATTCGCTACTTTCTTCTGCCAGAAAAATCGAGTTTTTTCGGTGTAATCCATATGGGACTTGACCAAAGGGATGTCGAGTGCTGAATAATTCCCTGGTGTAACATATTTGAAATTTGTCGTTTAACTTCATTTCTATAAATTTCTGAATATCGATAAGTAAATATAGGTGTGTCGTCTTTTAAATGTATTTTGTCTATTTTGATTAGTTTTGATCACAATGAAATATGCTTCTAAACTCGTAACATAATTTTAATAATATTTTCTAATATTTTTTATTATTGTTAAGGAGATTATCTTATTCATCAGACATAATGCCAACAACTTCCATCTTTTTTATACAAATTCATATCAAAACAATTAATTGGCTCTATATCTAATGGTTCATTAAATGTATTTTTGACTGGGTTATCTGTACAATTTATAATCGTGGTTACTGTAAAATTATACTTAACGTATACAGGTGCTAATGGCATCCCTGTACCATCACCAAAGGTTTGTTTTACAGGAACCTTAACTACTTTCTGAAGCCTAAGTATTACTGTTATAGTAAAGGTTTGAACTTTGTAAGGGTAATTACCGTTTTCAACCAAAACTTGCGAACTATCATGTTATTGCAATTTCAATATCTTTCGTAGTTGATTTGCAACTTCGTAAATTAATATTAGCACCTATTTTATCTAAAATCTCAGCCCCACTGAGAGTGTAGAATTTTTCAGAGAATTTAAATATATAAAATTTGTGTGTACCTCAAATATTAAACAAATTAAAGGTTGGAATAACAACTACTTCATCATGATACGTCATTGCGTGAGCTGTTTAAATATTAACCCTTTTTTTATATACCTGCTATAATACTTATAAACCAGCGTGGGATCTATGAGACTTTTTGAACTACCTGTATCCAGGACAAAATATGCATTTAAGTACGGAATATACACATATGGTAAATCTGTCCTTATATTGTTCCGCTGTATTATGTTACATTGCTGGTCGATTTGACCTGTGAAAAATTTACATTTTCGTTCTCTGAGTCCTGCAAAAAGTGAGAATAGTCCACATAATTAAAATCGTCACCTTCATTAAAATGATTTACTAGGACTGAATTATCATCAAACATATCATAAACATCTGGAAAGTTATGTTGGTGCATGGAATTGTTTTCATTTTCATGCACATATGCGATAAGTTGCTAGACTCATCGATCTGTTGAGCGAATAACTCTTGATGTCTAAACGTCGGCCTTGACCTAGCTACGAATTGTCTCGTATTTCTAGAGTTACTTGAACTTGTATCCATTTGCTCTGGACAATCATTTGAATTAGCATTATTTCTTGGACTAAATTAATGTTGATTATAATTTTGTGAGGAATAATTCTGTGGTAAGGTATGTGATCTACTTGCAAATGTATTAAAAGGTTTAGGCTGGAAATGTTGCCTAATTTGATTACTTCCGAAAGGTGTTTGAGAGTTTTTCCTAAACATTTATTGTATAAGTTTGCGGGATTATATAAATTATTTGCTAGAAAAGCACCCTTAGGGTTAATTGAGTTTACTGCAAACTTTTTCTGAAGCGTTCCGACATTAGTCGGTACAGAATTAAAAGTAGGATTTTTAGTTGGTTATTGCTGTCTGTAAAATGCACTAGCATTTTGTCTAGAAAAGTTTTAACAGTTTACCTCTTCAATTACTATAGACATTCCTCTCTCCAGACTATCAGGATACCTTAACCAAACCACTAACTGTAATTCGTATGGTAATACACTAATAAATGTTTTTAAAGCAAAATCATTGTAGTGTGCAATTTTTATTCTAATTTCATTTGCTTCATCTATAGACATAATTAATTTAACAAATAACAGACATCTCGAATCTTGAATTATCATACCAAATTGAGTAGGTGATTCATTTCTTATAGGGTTTATAAAAATAAGATCTTGCACCGGACAATCAGAAAAACTCACAGTTAATGCTTCTTTTATTGAGAACCAAGTATTAAGCTATAATCTATGATAAATAAGATCGGCTGCCCTACCTTTTAATTTTGACAAAATTATACTAAATAAACAACTAATTATTGGATGATTCGCTTCTTAGGAATTTTGAAAGTTCTAACGGTATAAAAGCGTTAGTTACACCTTTTAATATATTTACTATAGTTTTCATTGATTTAAACTAGCCCTTTCTCACTTTAATATCATATTGAATTTATATTTTGCGGTGTATACATCTTACTGGCGAAATTTTCGGATTTGTGTGGTAACATTGTTGCCGAAAAGCGGGGCAAAAGCGGTGATAGTTTGTAAATATGATGAGCCCTTGTTTATGTGGTGATAATTCTCGAAGTTGTGTGTGACATAAGGTATTCCTGGATTACCGTGGAATAATTGTAAAAAATAACCCACGGTCTGCAGAGAAGCTTATCACCCAACGATAACAGTGTTGATTATAAATAAATATATTTCTGTTGTTAAAGTTCTCCATACACATACAATATTTCATATATATATATATATATATATATATATATATATATATATATATATATATATATATATATATATATATATATATATATATATATATATATATATATATATATATATATATATATATATATATATATATATATATATATATCATGCCCAAAAGTAAAGGAGATTTTAATAAGGACATATTGAGGGCCATAGAACAGAGCAGAGACGGGTTAAAGGAACATTTTAACCAGGTGATTTTTCTGTTGTCGGAGAAGTGACATGAAGCTACATTAAAAATTCGACATTTGGAGGCCGAGAACCAGCAACTTCGTGAGACAGCTGATGAATTAAAACGGTTTAAGAGGCGAAACAATGTTGTAATTTACGGGTTGGAGAGTGAATCAGCCAGGGGGGAAGACCTGGTAAAGATAGTACGTGAGAAGTTCTTTGATTAACTGAAGATACAACTTGATTCGTCTGACATTGAAGATATTTCTAAGCTTGGTAAAGGAATCGAAAAGCCGATTAAAATAGAGTTTTTAAGGAAGCAGGCCAAGCGGCAAATTTTTCGGAACGTGCAGAAGCTAGGGGGAACAAGGCTGTACGTCACTGATGATTATACACCGACAGAGCAAGAGCAGAAGCTTTTGAGAAGACACCTAAAGTTGGCCAGAGACAAACAACTTAACGCGTTTATAAAGAATGGAAAACTATACATCAACGGCGAGATTTTTACAATTGAACAGGTGAAGAAGTTTGAGACAAGATATCCAAGGAGGGGCCAAGCAGTACACCTGCCACGCCAACTGTTGAACACGTGGTGGCCTGCGAAGAGGGGCAGTCACAGGTTACTCTGGGGGGACACTACCGAGAGGAGAAGAAGACAAGACACACCGAAGAAAACCTTAAGAAGTGCATCATCTAAGACCAAACAAAAGAATACTGTGGATAATATTCCAGCCATTGGACACTTGCCTGCTAAAAATAAGCCCTTGATACGTGCATTTGTTCTATAGGGCATCTCAGGTGTGTTATAATAACTGTTATTAATTGTTTAATTGTAGCTGGCCTTTCCCTGTTTACATTTTGTGGTTGTTTTTTAAGTTTTGGAATTTTTGTTTGCTATCTTCCTTTCTTGTTAACAATAGTTTTCTGATTTATTTGACTTGTTATTGGTGTACTAATTTTAGCATTATAGTTTTTTTATTATTATAAGTGCTATACTGCCATTCATGGTGGGTTAGCAATAATTTGCTGATTTGGTTGATTTATTCTTCGTGTATTGACTGGTATTCTAGTTTTTTTAATATTACCTGAGTTTATCTGAATGGTATTTTGTGACATGATGCTATATTTTAATAATTGTTTTTATTTACTTGATTGCTGTCTGTAATTTACAGTTAGTTTTATATTTTATGCCTTTCTGTGTGTTTGTGCGTGAGTGTGCGTGCGTGTGTGTGTTGGAGTGTGTGTGCGTGAGTGTGTGTGTGTGTGTGTGTGTGTGTGTGTGTGTGTGTGTGTGTTTGTGTCCGTATAATTATGAGGACAAACCACTTGCATGGACGTGACTTGTCGGGTCTTCCCAACTTGTCGGGCCATACACGCGTCCCGACAATTTAGAGACGTGGTTTTTCGGATTCTCCACCTCTTAAATAGTATAAATAACTAATTTTCTGACGATGTCCTGATATACATACTATATGCATGTGTGTATTTTTGAGTTCGTGTTACTAAAACTGTCGGGCCCTATAAAAGTGACTGATAAAAGCGACCTCCGTGGACAATTTTTAAAACAGACGTAATTGTGTGTAAGGCCCGACAACTGTTTGGTAAAATTTGTGTAAGTCCCGACAAATATAACATTTTTTTACCTCGTGCAGGTAGTAAATGATCTGTTTTCAAGTGACTTGTCCCTGGTTTTATAAATAGCGTCTTTGTTGTTATTTTTAACTGCTTTATCTGCAAGGGTTATTGACGGGGAAGAACGGTACATTATTTTTCCTTTGGCACTAAAGCAGATGGGGGTGGGTTTTATGTAGTATGTTATATTTCAGAGAATATTGAGATATTGTTAAATTTATTTATTAGGGAAATTTCATAGAAAACATTGACTCTCTTCTTCAAACGAAACAGAACTCATATTTGGGATGGAAACATTAGTTTATATATATATATATATATATATATATATATATATATATATATATATATATATATATATATATATATATATACTTATAGGGTTAGTATATGATGGATTTGCATTTAGTGAAATATTCCTTATTCATTCAAAAAAAAAATCTTAACAAAAGCTTTTCGACATATTTTTTACTACAAAGTGGCGATATTCAATTTATCCTAGCCTAAACAACTTCGTTGCTATGGCAACTAAATCTTTCTTTTAAATGGCAAGATAGTTCTTGATACGCCACTGTAAAAATGTAAATAGGTTCAATTAGAAAAAAATTGAGAAAGAATTAATGTAATTATGCAGATGATCGCAAAAGTGATTTTTTTAAAACAAAAGCACGCTTAAAACCAACCCTGTACGCATAAGAAACATAACAAATGCTGTAAAATACCCCCCCACTTACGGGACCTGGCGTAAATAGGGGTGCTGGGCGGGGAAGGAAATATAGAAATCAAAAAACACCTTCGTTGGACTTAGCCTTGTTTACATTTTGCTCCAACATTTCTTCTGAATAACATCCCCTCCATACGGCTTTTTGCTCCAAGTTCCCCACCTTGTTTGCAAATTGAAGGGACCAGAGTTTTGTTGTTGTTTATGTGCAAGACACTGTATCAGGCAGACCTGAACCAGCTGACCTGACCTGGCTAGACCTGACCCAACGTGACCTGACCAAACCCGACTCTGACTTGATCCTGACCTGACCTGACCTGAGTAAAGGCGTATAAGAAACCCCAAAAAACATGCATTCTACACACAAAAATGTGTATGTGACCTGCGATGAACCAATAATGTCAATAAGTTGACAACAACAAATTCTCATAACGTAAAAAATATTTTCGACAAGATAAAATAGTATAAAATTGCATATAAGGTAATAAACATTATCTATCATCAGCAGTCGACATCACGTTGGTGAAACTGCAGATGCGAGGCAAACTAGCTTTAATTATTAACTTTAATTCTAAAAAAGACTGACAAAACAAAACTAAAACAAAACAGCAATAATATTTGTCAACTAACTTACTGTTCAAAATGCTGTCCAGTATTATTAATACATAATTGAACTCGAGTTTAATTAACCTGGAATGCACAATCCATCTTGTTTGGCCAACAATTATAGCTTTCAGGTCTTCCAGATTTAATGGTCTGTCTCTGTAGACAACATTCTTCAAGTGACCCTAACAAAACAACCACATGGCGTCAAGTCATGAGGGCGAGCAGTTCATTTAAGTGAATCACAGCGCCCGATTCAATTTTCTCCAAAATTTTCATCCAAATATTGCCGCACGCGTCTCCCAAAATGACTGTGAGCTCCATATTTCTCAAACCAAACTTCATTGACTGGGCCCACTGCAACCACTGTGGTATAATTTCTTCTCTTAAAAAATTTTAATACTTTTCAGATGTTAGATTTCCCTCAATAAATAACCGCCCAATATTACTACTGTCTAGTATACCCGTCCATACATTTTTTTTTTTGTGGTCGTTGATTTTGAGCCTCCAGCATCCAATGTGGATTCTGCTGAGACCAATAACGATAATTTCTACTAAAGTCCGGCTTCTCATTAAATTTGCCATAATATAACAAAATTCAACACGCCTCTTAAAATCGCCAACTACAAGTTCCTGTACTAGCTGTACTTTGTATGGGTGAAATTTTTTCTTTTTCTTTTTAGCAAAGTTACCACCGATTTTTGTGAAAGACTGTGTAATGTAGTAACTTAATTTGTAGATAGATGAGGGGTTTAATAAAAAGACAACAATATATCTAATGCGTTATTACCAGCTACAGCCGTTTATGGTCTTCCTATTCTTGACTTATCATTGACACTACCAGTTTCGTTATTTTTTTTAATGTTCTGGAAACATACACTGCATTAATTTGTGGCCAGGCTCATAAAAAAACATGCACATTTCTTTACAAAGCTTCCTGTCACCGTAGCCCAACATCACTAATATGTCAATTCTTAGCTTTTCGCTCAATTCTGCCATAATAATAATAATTATTAATTTCTATAAGTTCTCTATTTTCCAATATAAAGCTCTCTAAAGTATTACAAACTACAGATAACTGACAGAAAACAATGCTTAAAATTGGCAGCTGCAAATACTATCACATTTTTTCAATTGATACCTTGATAAAAAATTGATTAATGAACCGACGGCCAAAGCATCAAAGAAAGGGTCTATTTGAAATGAATTTTCTGTAAATATTTTAGTAAAATGAAGGCCAATGACTTAAGGGTTCGCAGAACACACGTTTTGAGGAAAACTCCAAATTTTTTTTAACTGACCATAACTTTTTTCTCTTTAAATTTAAAGATGTACATTATGGTACATGGTTTACTCTTTATAACCCAAACACGCGTACCGAATTTCGTTGCCCTTCCTCTGTTATTTCCGGAGACATAAATTTTTTTAGAAAGAAAATACAACATTTTCCAGGAAAACCTGGGCAGATTTTCCTAGATAACGAACTTATTCAAGCTACTTGCAAAAGGAAAGTACTCACCAAATTTGATCAAAATCGGCCCATTACTTTTTGAGATATCGGTGTGATACAAATATATATATATATATATATATATATATATATATATATATATATATATATATATATATATATATATATATATATATATATATATATATATATATATATAAACACATAAAAATTCAAACTGACCCCGGATATGTCTTCTTGGGGGCCTAACTAGCGCTTATTTGAAGAATTTTTTAAATTTAAAAGTCGGGATCTCATTAGTTAATTTTTTTTTGTTGAGAAAATTCACTAAAAGGTTTCTTAACTCTTTTTTTGTCAAAAACTGCTTTCCAGCAACAAAAAAATACAAATGCTTGTGATTCTCTTAACTAAGGTCTTCAAAGGTAATTCCAAAAATATAATTAACAGTTAATTATCATTGCTAACGATGACAAAGTAAAAAAAGTATGCTCAAACTGGCGACTATTTTCTGTTTGGCAAGCGTCATATCTTCTAATAAGCTCTACAGTGCAAGGATTTCTAATAACCTAAGGCAAAATTTCTCTGCAGGCACGAGTCATTTTGTTAATAAAATCCTTCAAATTTCTTGGTTGACCAAAATAGACCACATATTTTACATAACCCCACAAAAAATCGGATGGTGTCAGGACAAGCGAGCTCGTGGGCCACCTGGCGGTTCCCTATCCGCCTTGTTCAAAATTTATAGTTTAAAAGATTTGACATAGATCTTAGGATGAACAGTTATGATACTGACATAATACATAATAGTTTTGAAATGAGAAAAATGTTTGACATATTATTGATTAAGAATGCAATAAGAAATCCAAACTTGACTAAAATACAGAGTGTTCCATTGAAAAAAATGAAGTTTATGTCAAAAAGCACACTTAGGATCCACGCTGTATGTCTAAGTAAAACTTATTGAAGCAGCCTTTTACCGATCAAATTTTGATCTAAAACTTTTTCTTCTAGCATGTACGGGGGCTGTGATATGTAGCGTCTAAATAGATCTAAAAAAACACACACACATCTATATATATATATATATATATATATATATATATATATATATATATATATATATATATATATATATATATATATATATATTAGTTGTCTGACGACAAAAGCCCGGAATCGATTTCTCGGAAACTAGACTTTGCAAAATTTTTAAAATTTGGCAGCTTATTGAAATCGATGGATGCACCTTGGTTAAAGTATTTTCCAGATAGTGGCACTTCTGGATATACAGGGTGTTGATGTTAACTTGCTTATTTTACATAAAACACATATTATTGCATTTTTATATTCAACGCAAAAGTTTAGACACGTGTTATGGATAATATTACATACCTAAGTCCAACTGTAATGTGATGTTATTTTGATAATAACTACAGAGTGGTCAAAAATTATCATTGAAAATTGAGTTAAAAAAATCGTCTGTTTTTCAAATAGAAGCTCTTATTTTTATAATCATATCTTATTTAGCATTGACACTTTAGGTAAGGTTGCCTCTGCCAAAAATTTGTAGTTTTCAAAATATTGGCAATTTAACATTTTTATATTGAAAAAATGTTATACGGCTTTCAAGTTTTGTTGTTATATAATCATGACGGCGACGCCTGTCAAAAAAAAACTAGCGAGAACTACAAAAACCTCAGTATTTGTTGTCATTTGACAATTATTTATAAAAATTATGCCGGGGCGACTGAATTATACTCACAAAGATTATTAAAATTTCTTTATTATCTATGGTGAATGTAACCAAGTTTTATCAAGAACGTGCCAAATATTTGCTGATATCCAGATAAACAAAAACCGTCGCGGAGGAGTGTTCGGCGAATAATAGAAAATTACAAAACTTTTGGCACCGTGAAGGCAAAAATGCATAAAAGAAATAAGATCCTCAAGACAAGTAGCTCTGCAGACAGGACTCTTGAAGAGCTTGATACACAGAATTCCGTTAAAGCACAACTTCCACCCTTATTCAATATCTTTGGTTCAACATTTGAGAGAAATTGATATGCAGAAAAGAGTTTTGTAAATTCATTTTAACGATGATACAAGACGACTCTCGATTTTTTGGACAGCATAATTAGGACTGATGAAGCTAAATCTATGAAAAATGTTCTTTTTAACACACAAAAGTCTTATTTTTGGAGTAATTCAAATCGTCATGCAGTAAGAACTCGGAATTTTCAAAATGAAAACTAGCATAAACGCAAATAATTATATGTCGATAGTTATAAGCATTTTCTAATATGCAATTATACTTCAAATTAACTGAATTTGAAAAAGTCTGGACGCAGCAAGTTCCTTATGCTGGTGAATT
>OZ023266.1:104540171-104700171 GCA_964006375.1 Tillus elongatus | reverse complement strand
TATTTTATTATATTTTGTATGATTGATTTTGTTATACTTTTGTAATTTGCTGATATATTGATTGATTAAATATCCGATGTTTTTGATGTGATGTAATGCTTTGCAAATAAAAGAGTTTTATATTTGTTATTGATATTCTTTAATTTTATACCTTATATGTATTTAGATTTGCCCGGCTCTCCACTCCATACTACTAGGATATGTAGTGAGTTCCTTTTGATTTTAACATTAATGCATTTAATGAATTATTTAATTAATATATATATATATATATATATATATATATATATATATATATATATATATATATATATATATAGCTATGGTCTGGCTTTTTAATTAATGATTTGTTAATTACTAATTAGATGCTGATATTACATTAATTACTTCTAATCATAAATCTAATTTCTAATATATCTTTATATTAATAATTTATACCGTTGGACGCCAGGCAACTCACTGTTTGCCAATATCATTATCTAATATACTTTTAATAAGCCAAAACCTGCAAATATTACTCCGTCAATTAGAAGATAATTTATTTTACTCACTTACCGTCTTAATTACTTCTAATTTCCATTGCATAATATACCATAATAGGTTATAAATAACATAAACATATTATTCAGTATCAAATCACTTACATTGTTGGAACCAGAGATTTGGGTTGTTAATTATCGGTCACCTTACACATTCCTGTACACCATGTCCACAAAGATGGTATTTGGATTCTTTGATTACATTGTTAGAACCAGAGATTTGGCTTGTTAATTATCGGTCACCTTACACATTCCTGTACACCATGTCCACAAAGATGGTATTTGGATTCTTTGATTGCCTACAACACTTAATTGCAGCATGTAACTGTTTTTTTTTCTTGTAATAAGCTACTCTTTTATGAAATTCTGTTGTTTTGGTTGATTAGCTTTAACTGTTTTATTTATTTTCAGTCATTATCTTCTTGCTTAACTACCCCTGGCAACTATATTATTACCAGGCACCTTCTCCTGTGGACCAGGCACCTTCTACCTGTTCACTCCTCAACGTTCTCCAGCTGACTTATCTATTGGTAATTGTCTGCACCGACCACGAGCCACTACATTTACTTGTTTACTCTACGACGCTCTCCAACTGACTTTTCTATTGGTAATTGTCGGTACCGACCACGAGCCACTACATTTACTTGTTTACTCTACGACGCTCTCCAACTGACTTTTCTATTGGTAATTGTCGGTACCAACCACGAGCCACTACATTTACTTGTTTACTCTACGACGCTCTCCAACTGAATCCTAATTTTACTGTCTCTCCGAGCAGCCCTCGCCTTATCGGCTGTTTTGCCTTCGACCTCGGCCAACCGGTCCTTCCTCACCATAAATCTCACCACAAGTGTCTTATCACTAGATAGCAAACCATACGAAAATTGTTTGTTTCGCTTTATCTTGCTTTTTATTTCACGATATCTACTGCATTATCAATATATTTTACTTTAACTTAATACTTATTCTTTTAAAATAACAACATAAAACCTCTTTAGATTTCTATTTAAATTATATTCCTTTAGTTCTATTGCACTACTAAAATAACTTGACCATTATTTCTTAATATTATTATTCTAATTTCTATCCTATGTCTATACATAGCAAATTCCCCCAAAAGAAAATTAATTTTTTCTGCTAAGGCAAATTAAATTTTGTTTAAATTAAACATTCATAACATTAATATATATTCAAATTTATAATTCCTGGTATTTGTACAAATGCTCTATATTAAATACCCCCCCTATCCTATCATTGTCAGTTTCTTTCAGCACATAACTATTTTCTGGGTTTTCATTCTCTATTATGAATGGTCCCTCATTTCTTGGCAACAGTTTTGGGCATATGTCTTTTCCCCCTTCTACTTTCTTGAAAGACTTTATCACAACCAGATCACCTTTTTTAAATTTCACCTTTTTCTTAATTTGTTCTTGTATCTTCATATGTTTTATTTTCTTCCTTTTTCCATTTTCGTTGCGGACGAATACCTTTTACTACAAAATATGGAGTTTCTTCTGTGTTAGTGTTGGGTGTTTCGTTTAAATACCTTTCTATTTGAGGAAGCTGTTCTAGCCAATCCCCATGATCTTCTTTACACAAAAGTCTCATAAATTTAATTACTTCCGCTATATATCTCTCCGAGGGGTTTGCAGCCGGATTTCTTACACTTGTAAAATTTAAAGTGATTTCCCTATTCCTTCCATAATTGAGAAATGTCTCACTTCGGAAGTATGTGGCATTATCTAAAATATTTTTTTAGGTTTTCCCATTTCTTCTATATATTGGTCCAAACATTTTATTGTTTCTCTGGCATTGGTTTTTCAACAGGGCTATAGCTTAATAAATTTTGAAAAAATATCCACAATGACCAATACAGGTTTAAACCCAAATTTTCCCCTTAATAAGTTACTTAAAAATTCAATAGCTATTATATCTAACGTGTTTTTGGCAGTTATACTTTTTACTATGTTCTTATTCACTATATTTTTATGCTTTAATAACTGACAAATTTTTATATCGGAGTTGGCAATATAATTTTCCCTAAACAACAACCAAAGTTTTCTAGCGCCAGGATGTCCTTGTTCAATATGTTTTAGCAAATTTTCGGCTAAATTTTGTGTGATACAAAATAATTCATAGTCATACATTATTTTGACATAAATGTTGTCTTTTAATATTGCCCCCCTCTTTTCGCCATCTAACAAGTTGTATTGATCGTTTATAATTTGTACTAAGGAAAAATCTCCTGCACTTTTATTCATGATATTATAGCCCACTTTTACTCTCTTCTCATGCTTAGTGACACCTTCTTCTCTCGACAATGAATCTGCACCAATATTCTCTTTTCCCGCTATGTGGACAATTTCGTAATCATATTCTTGCAACAGCAAATCCCATCTATGTACACGCTGATTGTGAAATTTGTTATCTAAAATCGATGTCAGTGCAGAGTGATCGGTCTCTAACCGGAATTTACCACCTAATAAATAGTATCGCAATTTCTTCACACAGAAAATAATTGCCCCCAGCCCCATTTCAGTGGCACTGTATTTCCTTTCATGTGTCTTGGTTAAACGGGACACAAACTGTATAGGAACTCTTGTACCGAAGCGTTCTTGTAACAATACTCCTGCATATCTATACATAGAGCTGTCTGTTTGCAAAATAAATTCTTCTTTATAGTCCGGGTGAAACACTTTAAGATTTCTTTGAAACTCATCTTTAATCTGATTGAAACTGTCTTCTTCTTCACCCCATTTCCAATTATCTCCCTTTTTAAGTAATTCACTAAGGATCCGGGTTTTTTCACTCATATCCGGCAATAATCTTTTGAAATAGTTAATTAAACCAAAGAAACTCCTTAATGACTTCAAATTATGGGGTCTTTTGAATTATTAAATTACCCTCACCTTTTCTTCATCCATTTTTAGTCCCTCTTTATCTAAAATGTATCCCAAAAAATTTACTCTTTCTTGAAAGAATTCACATTTTTCTAAATTAAGTTTTAAACCTGCTTTATCCAATTCTTTCAAAATTATTGCGACATGTTGTTGATGTTCTTCCATACTTTCGGAAAAAATTAAAATATCATCAATATAATGCAAGGCAAAATTTTTATATTTATCTAACAATTGATGTATAGCCCTAACTAACCCACTACAAGCAGACTGAATCCCAAACGGGATTGCTTTAAACTGATAAACAACACCATTTATGGAAAATCCAGTGTATTTTCTACATTCCTTTTGGAGTGGAATCAACCAAAAACTGTGTTTAAGATCTATTTTTGTAAACACAGATGTTGGTGTAATATTTCCAAAAATTGCATCTATTGCTAATGGACTTTCATATTGGGGAATTGAATACTTGTTAAGACTTCTTGCGTCCAAACATATGCGTAGCTCGCCATTAGATTTTTTTACTATAACAATGGGATTGATAAATTTCGTATTACTTCTTTCTATTATACCGTTTCAAGCATTTGTTCTATTTCCTTTGAAATTTCATTTCTATATTTATAGGGAATTGGGTATGTACGTACTTTAAAATCTTGTATATTTTGAACTTCAAATTTATGCAAATAATCTTTGGCAAAACGATTTTCTTTTGTGAATAATTCCTTATTTTCTTCTAATAAATTCTTAACCATTTCTTTACATTCATTTGGACATTTTATGTGGTCAAATTCATTCATATAATTTTCTCTTTTATACAACACAATTTCTTCATCACTATTTTCTTCTAGCCTATCTAATTTATCATAACTTTTTTTATAATCATAATTATCTTTAAATCTTCTTATCTTTTTAACCATTATTTTATTTTTCATTATATCTTCTTTATCTTTAACTAACTTCATCTCTGTAATTTCATTCCTAATTATAACTATTTTCTTTTTATAATCTAATATAAAATCATACTTTGACATCATATCACTACCACATAAAATATCTACTTCCATATTTTTTATAACAAACAATTGCACCATAATTTCTGTTTTGCCATCGATTTTAATCCCTATATTAATTACTTGATTTATTTCTGTTATTTTCTTATTATTCACTCCTATAATCGATATTTTCGGAATTCTAACTATTAAATTATTTAAATTGTTTTTGTCAACAAATGCTTGATTTACTAAAGACATTTCTGACGCGGTATCTAATAAAATTTCAACATCATTGTTATTTATTTTCCCCCTTATGTAAATTAAATTACTTTCGTTACAGTCCTGACTTTTATTTTCATTCAAATTTATAAATTCCACTGGATGTTCGTATAAAATATTTGTTTTTTTAATTTTAAAATTTTATTTACTATTATCGGGCTTTAATGTTGTTTCGAGTGTGGGTTTTACTGAAAATTTTCTGCTTGTCTATCTTGCATGAAATTGGGTATATGTTTCAATGGTGGTATGGGGTTTTCCTGTTTAATTTCTGCCCTCTCTTCACTTTATTTTCTGCACGGTTCATACTGTATACCTGTGCGTTTCTGGACATATTGTCGCCATTGCTTGGAGGGTTTGGAACACTTATTCTACTATTCCAATATTGATTTCTGGGTGAATCCTCATCCCTTCTCGGCGGATAGGGACGATTATTATTACTACTATTTACATTGGCGTTATCAGTACTGTTGTTATTGTTAGGCCTCTCATTTTTATTGTAATTATTATTATTTCTATAATTGTTATTATTATTATTGTAATAGTTCTGCCTAAATTGTTTTTTTCTAAAATTTTGTTCCCCACTTCTTCCATTATTCCTTTCACGGCCACTATAGTCTGTATTTTGGCCTGTATAATTTTGATTATTTTCTTCTTTACTCCGCCTACTTCGTTCAATTCTAGTCAAGTAGTTCAATAGCTGATCCAAGCTTCTTATGTTCTGGATAGCTATTGTTTCACTTATCTGAGTGTCAAAATGTCTAGCTATGTACATAATTATTTCCTCCTCAGACATTTTCGGATCGAGATGTTGGGCTATATTGTACAAAGTCAAACAATAATCATTATAATCTTTGTCCCTTCTGCTATTATACCTGCCAAAATATAAGGTTTCCCGGAACAAACTTTGATTATGTTCCCCCCCAATAAAATTTCAAAAATTTTTCTTCGAATGCCTCGAAATCCTGAATTTCGTTTTTCTTTGTTGAAAACCATAGTAATGGACCACCTACCAAATTTGCTTTTATTATGCTATTCATATCCTGTATGCTATGTACACCTTCGACTTTATTCTTAATATTATTTACAAATACTTTAGGGTGTAGTTTCCCTATATTCCCGTCAAACAGTAAACATGGGTTGTTACCACCGGGTGCACTATACCATATCCTGTCAGGTACAGGCATGGACTTTAGCATTTCTGACTTGGCTTCTTTCCAAATTTGTTCCTTTAATTTCTCCACATTTTCTTCATTTATTTTCTTCATTTTTATGTCTACTGATTGGATGATGTTCTCCACCCTCTTTACCTCCTTGTTTCTTGTGTTTGATTCATCATACAATTTGTCATGGAGCATTTTGATTCCTTCATCCAATTTTCTGTCATATTTTTCTTGATAAACCTTACAGTTTTCTTCTAAATTTTGCACATCTGCTTGTACATGATATATATAACCTTTGCATTTCTTCTCAAATTCCTCCTGTTTCGTGTCCACTTTCTTCAAAACTTCTTCTTGATTTTGTTGCATTGTCATTTTTAGCGCCTGTATACTAGATTCAGTCTTTTCTTCTAATCGTACAATATCTTCCTTAAGTTGTATTACGCTTTTTTCAGTGTGTTTCATTATATCTTTCTTATTCTCTTCATTTTGTTTCTTATTTGCTTCCAATTTGTTCTCCATTTTGTTTCCCATATCTGCTATATCTTTCTTTATCATTACTGCTAATTGTTGTAATAGCAATGTATTTGCATCCTCTTTGTTCGGACGCTCTGACTGAGACGGACTTTCTATCATTGTAATGTTTAACTCTTTTTCTTTCTCCATCATCAAGGTCTCTTCTTCCTGTGATGAGTGTCCTTCCTCTTCTTCTTCATTGATCTCTTTCGGTGATCTCCATTCCTTAAATTGTTTTGGAATTTCTTCTATTTCCGTTTTCTTTTCTGCTTCTTTCCCTATTTTAATAAGGGGTTTATTAGATTCTTTTTTCTTTTCCTCTTCCCTAATGGATCTTCTTGCTTCTACTTGTTTTCTTTCCTGAGACATTTTGTTGTAGGTTGACAAATATTAACGGTCTGTTATAGGTTTTTTTTTATATTTGTTTCCCCAAAACTATTATTTTTGGTTAAATTTTGCTTAAAATATTTCAATCTCTATTTTTATTTTCATTTATTTTACTATTTATAACGTCTTAAACAGGGTTTTCTAACGCCTAAAATTTATCTAATGCTCTTAAAATTTATCTAACGTTTCTAATAAATTTTTTAATGTTTCCAACATTTTTTTAATTTTTCTAATTTTTTCTAATACTTCTATTTTTTTTCTAATGTTTCTAATTTGTTTCTAATGTTTCTAATATTTTTCATTAGAAAAAGTATTAACTTTAGTGTTTTCTAATTTTTTTTAATGTTTTAAATTTTTTCTAATACTTTAATTTCCCCTACGTTAATTAGCGTCATTTTAGCTATTATACTTGTCCCACGTTCTTGGGTATCATATTGCTATGTTTTTGTAAAGCCGCCAATTGTATGCTTCTTAACTAATTATCTATTATTTGACCAATGTATCAAAAGTAATTATGTCTATTATTATTCTAATAGTGCTCTATTTTGTTTTTATTATTGCCCCACGTTGGCTGGGTGCCATTTTGCTATGGTCTCGCTTTTTAATTAATGATTTGTTAATTACTAATTAGATGCTGATATTACATTAATTACTTCTAATCATAAATCTAATTTCTAATATATCTTTATATTAATAATTTATACCGTTGGACGCTAGGCAACTCACTGTTTGCCAATATCATTATCTAATATACTGTTAATAAGCCAAAACCTGCAAATATTACCCCGTCAATTAGAAGATAATTTATTTTACTCACTTACCGTCTTAATTACTTCTAATTTCCAATTGCTCAGCCCTCTCAGGATTTTAAGGATTCAACTTGTTTTTTTTTTGGTAATTCTTTTGTATAATTGGTCTTTGTTAATTACTTGGTCTTTTTCTATTTTAATTATGCATTACCACTTCTATTATGAAGGCCAAATAGGAGATTTAAATGAAAATCTAATTACACAAAGTTAGGCATCTTTAATGGTGATTACCCATTGAAATTAAAATTCACAAATATTAAATTACAAATTAAGGGACAAATTAGTTGCATAATATACCATAATAGGTTATAAATAACAGAAACATATTATTCAGTATCAAATCACTTACATTGTTAGAACCAGAGATTTGGCTTGTTAATTATCGGTCACCTTACACATTCCTGTACACCATGTCCACAAAGATGGTATTTGGATTCTTTGATTGCATTGTTAGAACCAGAGATTTGGCTCGTTAATTATCGGTTACCTTACACATTCCTGTACACCATGTCCACAAAGATGGTATTTGGATTCTTTGATTGCCTACAACACTTAATTGCAGCATGGAACTGTTTTTTTTTTCTTCTAATAAGCTACTCTCTTATGAAATTCTGTTGTTTTGGTTGATTAGCTTTAACTGTTTTATTTATTTTCAGTCATTATCTTCTTGCTTAACTACCCCTGGCAACTATATTATTACCAGGCACCTTCTCCTGTGGACCAGGCACCTTCTACCTGTTCACTCCTCAACGTTCTCCAGATGACTTATCTATTGGTAATTGTCTGCACCGACCACGAGCCACTACATTTACTTGTTTACTCTACGACGCTCTCCTACTGACTTTTATATTGGTAATTGTCGGTACCGACCACGAGCCACTACATTTACTTGTTTACTCTACGACGCTCTCCAACTGAATCCTAATTTTACTGTCTCTCCGAGCTGCCCTCGCCTTATCGGCTGTTTTGCCTTCGACCTCGGTCAACCGGTCCTTCCTCACCATAAATCTCACCACAAGTGTCTTATCACTAGATAGCAAACCATACAAAAATTGTTTGTTTCACTTTATCTTGCTTTTTATTTCACGATATCTACTGCATTATCAATATATTTTACTTTAACTTAATACTTATTCTTTTAAAATAACAACATAAAACCTCTTTAGATTTCCATTTAAATTATATTCCTTTAGTTCTATTGCACTACTAAAATAACTTGACCATTATTTCTTAATATTATTATTCTAATTTCTATCCTATGTCTATACATAGCAATATATATATATATATATATATATATATATATATATATATATATATATATATATATATATATATATATATATATATATATATATATATAAACATATAAAAATTGAAAGTGACACTGGATATGGGTTCTAAAAGGCCTAGTTCGCGCCCATTTGAAGAAGAATTTTTATCAAAATTCAAAAGTCGGGATCTCCTCATTAGTGATTTTTTTAAGGGAAGGGCAGTACAACCAAGAAAAGAAAGTTGTCCTAAATAATCTGATTATCCAACTGTCGAACAGATAGAATTGGCTGAATTACAGAAGCTAGAGGACACTGCCCAGGATCAAGGATAGAACCAACAGCTGACATAAGTGCAGGGTAATCCTATCTTGTGACTCCTCGGGATGTTTAAGTACAATGGTTTGTTCCTGAGAGGCTCGAAGGCAATAACGACATTTAATTTTAAGGTATCAGGGAATTAATTAAATTGTCGTAATTATAATTTTATATGTAGGTTAAATTTGTATTCTAAATATTTGACACAGATTAAGCAATATCACGTTTCTAATTAGCCAGTGTTTATGTAAACAACACATTGTTTCGTTATGGATTCAAACGCCTTTTCTAAAAAAAAAAGATTAAAATTTATTTTTTGATAATAATAATAATAATAATAATAATAATAATAATAATAATAATAATAATAATAATAATAATAATAATAATAATAATAATAATAATAATAATAATAATAATAATAATAATAATAATAATAATAATAATAATAATGTGTGTAGTCCAGTGGGGCGACCAGGCTATGCATGGGAGGTACCCCAAGCACCTGCAGGCGGACAGTGTTGATAAAACCTCTTCGCTTATATGGTTGGTCGAGGGGCAACTCTACCCGGAGACAGAGGGATTTGTGATGGCCATTCAGGATAGGGTTATAAAAACTAAAAACTACGAGAAGCATTGTCTAAAATTAGAAGTGGTGGATAGATGTCGAAAATGCGCAGGTGTGGGAAAAGCCATTGAACACGTCATGGCAGCATGTCCTGCTCTCTCAGACTCAGCTTACTTAGGCAGACATAACCAGCTCGCCAAGATCATCCATCAACAGATCGCTTTGAAATACAGCCCCCTGAACCCGTCAACAACACCAGCTTACTACAAGTATTCTCCGGAGACGGTGCTCGAGTCGGCGGACTTTCTCCTGTACTGGGATCGACCCATGATAACGGACCGCACTGTGGACTTCAATAGGCCAGTCATTGTCCTGATAAACAAACAGATAAGGCTTGCTGTGATCATAGACATTGCTGTACCGCTGTCCCATAACATTCAAAAAACTGAAATTAAAAAGATCACCAAGTATGAAAACTTTGCATATGAAATAAAAAACATATGGAAGCTCCAGAAGGTGGCTATATATCCTTTCGTAATGTCGGCGGAAGGAATAGTCACCAAAAATTTCATGGGAAATCTAAAGGAACTCGGATTACCAAATAACATCCTCAACGTGGGGCAGAGGGCGGTTCTGCTGCAGACATGTCACATAGTCCGAAAATTCCTCAGTTAAGTGGCGACCTCAAACACGTCTGTTGTGTTGAATCACCGGAAGTCAGACTGTAATAATAATATCGACATAATGGGATATGTTGAATTTCATCCCCATCTACCGAGCCGAACCCCAATGTCGTGCGCGGGGGGTCGGTGAAAAGGTTTCCAGTAGTAATACTGAGAAAGTGTAACGCTTATATCAAATAATAATAATAATAATAATAATAATAATAATAATAATAATAATAATAATAATAATAATAATAATAATAATAATAATAATAATAATAATAATAATAATAATAATAATAATACATTTAAATAAATAAGCAGTTAACATAGTTATTAAATATTCAATTACTTGCATTTGATTCTTATGTCATTACATTGTAACATTTTTATGATTGAAATAAACTGCTTGAATTGATAGTGTAATTTGTGTGAATAATGCGCTAAAGTCGAGTCATTACCTGAAGTCTCATGCGATCCGATAGCTAGTCGGAGAAAGCAAAAAATGTGTCATTTTAACCGGTGAACATTTACGTTTCACGTTTAAGTGATAATATTGTTAGCAATTTTTATTCTATTTGATTCTTTGTTCGGGTGATCAGTATTATCAGGGGCGTGCGGTGACATTTTAAATAAGGGAAACAATTCTCAGCAACTTACCTATTTGTAGTGTAACTCAATTCTTCTGTCGTTTTTGGCAAATTCCTCAATAATGTCATCATAAAACTGTGGATTCTGGGACATTTCCTGGACGAGGTTATTTTCAATGGACAAAATTGAAATTTGAGAAAGTCTTTCCTGTCCTGTTGAATTCCTAACAAAACTCTTGATACGTTTCAATGTAGAAAAATTTCGTTCTACAGATGCACTAGTAGCAGGAATTGTTAATACTAATTCACATAATTTGAACACTTCAAAATATTCATTTTCCAATTTTGATTGTTTTAAGAAAGTTAAAAGTTCACTCGCGTTAATTTTTGTGTCAATAACATCGGTTTCATAAATGACTGTAAGTTCTGATCGTAACAAGGCTTTGTCAAAATAATGTCCATAGTAGTGGAATAATAATTTGAATGAATCTTCTGGGAAAGGTATCCCTTTAAATCCTCCAAAATTACACAATTCCAGAAATTTCAGGTCACTGAGATGATCAAATCTGCAGTTAATTTGCTGCTGAATTTGATCTATGATTTCGTAAAAAAGGCGGCGATAAGAAGTTTGAAGGTCTCCCACATTATCAGTGCGCAGACGCTTTCTTCGTGGCTCCACTTCTCCTAATTTATTTGTTTTCTTCCCAGAACTTATCAAATTCATTCCTTTTTTGAATTATAATGGATTTAAATTCACTAATTTTTTTCAGGCAAAAACCAATGTCATTTGTTTTACATTGCAATATGTTAAATACATTATCTGAAAACGGAAATATTTCCGAAAATATATTAAGTAAAAAATTAAAATTAAAGTCTCTTTTCAAACCATCAAAAAATCCTCTAGAACTATTTATTGTTTCTGCGTCCCAATTTTTGCTATTTTCCATAATATTTTCAAAAAGTTCAATTAACGATTAACGGTGTTCAAATATAGTTAACACTAGCCTGCTGTTGTAGTTCCATCGGGTTGCAGCTACTTTGGGTAAACGTTTTTTAACAATTGAGTCTAAGGCTTGTGTGCGCTTCGTAGATTTGGAAAAAAAAGCAGCCATTCCACTTAGGGTAGCAAAAAAACACTTTACATTCTTTAATATGATTTATAGATTGGGATAAAATTAAATTTTATTTATGAGCAAAACAGTGTACAAATAAAGCACTGGAGAACGTTTCCCGCACTTTAGCTTGAATACCTCCTAAATGTCCGGCCATAACAGCAGCCCCATCATAGCTTTGGGCAATTAATATATTATCAGCCTCCTCAATATCTTTCATAATATTAAGCAAAATTTTATATAGAGCGTTTGCGGTACGATCTTCTGTCACATTTTTAAAGCCTAAAAATCTTTCTTGTACACTCCCATCAATTTTTACGTAGCGTATTACTACAGATAGTTGACTAAAATTAGTTACATCGGTTGTTTCATCTAGAACAATAGCAATGAAACGAGTCTGTTTAATTTCCGATTTAATTCTGTTCAAAATAATAGTCGGGTCGGGTCGGGTCGGGTCGGGTCGGGTCGGGTCGGGTCGGGTCGGGTCGGGTCGGGTCGGGTCGGGTCGGGTCGGGTCGGGTCAGGTCAGGTCAGGTCAGGTCAGTTCAGGTCATATTCATTAAAATAAAATTAATTTTCAGTGTATCTTGGAGATGTGTCGTTATTAACCTAACGTTATTTTACCGCAACGTTATAACTCGTTCGCATTTCACAAAATAACATGTTCGTTGTTGCTTTCATTGTGTAGTAAGTGGTATAGTATTGCTATCGTATTGTTATTGGTTACAGGAACGAAACCACAAAGAAATAAACAACTTGCCTAATTTATATATATATATATATATATATATATATATATATATATATATATATATATATATATATATATATATATATATATATATATATTATGTGTGTACATCATTATTAACATGGCAATATTAAGCTATATTGAAGAGACATAATAGCAACAGAACATTTCATTGCATATAAATAAAATAATAATATAAAATATTTACGTATTAGAAAGATAAGGTTATATACCTATATTTACATGTCTCGGTTTACATTTAGAAATAATATTTTTTGTCACCCTGTTCTTGTTTTAGTTAATGTAGTAACATCATAATACCATTGCTAGGTCAAGTTAAGTATAATGTACGATATATGAAGATATAACGATTTTGTGATTATTAAATTAGATACATCATTACTCAGTAGCGTTACAAAATAAGGTTATTTTGGAACGTTACTTATTTGTAATGGAACGGTCTGTAACGTTAGATAAATGTAACAGTTATGCACATCTCTAGTTGTGACACAAAGTCGGAGCGGTTTCTGTTCAACAGTCGGAAAACCTTCACACCTTGGTATTGGTATATTGGTAAACTAAGGCACCTGTATTGGATGTTGAATAGGAGCCAGTACTTAGGAAAATACTGGCATAGGAATGAGACCCTGTTGGGATCAATTCGACATACTAAGCTGCTTCTGCAGCGTAGACCAACGTGGGCTTCAGTGGAGATACACTAGTGATGTTTCGTTATTAACGTAACGTTATTTTATAACGTTTTTTTTTGCTGCAACGTTATAACTCGTTCTCATTTAAGAAAATAACACGTTCCTTGTTGCTTTCGTTGTGTAGTAAGTAAGTAGTATAAGTATAGTATTGTTATCGTGTTGGTATTGGTTACAGGAACGAAACCAGAAAGAAATTAACGAATTGCCAAATCATTATATATTATACCCGATATAATATATATATAATATTGGTAAATACCTCGTTTCCTTTTCACTTTTACTTTTGTTCTGGCGTTTTTTAACTTTTTAAACGTAATTTTCTAATCTGCACGCTGTTAGCTTCTTGCTTGGTTTAGGTTCTTGTTAACAATCGCCTTTTTCATCCCACGGAAATTATCATACGTATCTTTTGTTTTTATATCACAAATTAAATCTGCTAATTAGTGTTTAAAATTGCTTTTTAACCAATGTTTCTGTTTTAGATGAGTCCAATCACATAACAGATATTTACAAAATAAGTCAAGAGAAAGCTACTTCCTTTTGATCACATTAAATTAAATTAAATAACTGAATTTAAAGTCAGGGTAGTCAAGACATGTTTGTACGTTCAAATTTCTAACCTATACATTTTTTGTTAAATGTCAAACCTTACTTATCCTTATTATTATTAACCAATTTTTATCAAACTTACAACTAAACAAATCACTTGAAGTTCACGAAAACAGTTTATTAAACTTGTTCATTCACTGACTTGTTTTATAAACTTTTTGTTTGTGCAGTTCATTATTCACTTTAATTGTCCGTTATAGGTGCAATACAAAATTTCTATGGCTTATCGGGTAATTTTAAATAGTGCCATCATCCCTTCACTAGCAAATGCATATAGTTAAATACTTGAAATTTCAGGTTCTACTGGATAACTGATTGTAATTTACCTCCTGACTCTGAATGTAGCTGTGACAACAACATGGATTGCTTACTTTCAGGTATGTATTTTATTTTATTTTATAAGTAATTTTATATTATATTATATTATATTTTCCCAATAACGAATTTAAATTCTGTAATCTAGCTTTCAGAATTCAAATTCTTTATTCCAATTCTTAAACACATGAAGTGTTTATTTTCAGGTTGTTCCTGTCATTCAGGTTATCTGCTGTTCAAGCTACTTGCCATTCAAAAAATATCTGCTATTTAAGATACCTGCTGTTTAAATTATCTGCTATTTAAGATACTTCCAGTTCAATATATTTGCCATTGAAGATATTTGCAACTGAAGATAGCTGCCCTACGATGCCTGAATTTTACGTTTCTACAATGTTCCTGTATAGTGTGTGTGCTTTTAGTGCTTTTGAAAATTTGTTAGTGTCGTAAGATGTGCTTCGTTATTCTCCTGGAATCGACATCACAATTATATTCCTTTTTTAATATATGCCTTTTTTAAAGTCATGTTTGCTGAAGCAACACTAGACTTGGGTTTTAAGTGCATGCTCTATATAGCAAATTGCAATCAACGTTGAAATAACACGTTGATAGATTGACTTTTAAGTCAACGTTTATAAATTTAGTTTACCCCCCTGTATAAATGATTATATTATTCTCTTTCTTTGGCTTTTTAGTAAACCTCGACCCCAATCTTCCTGTGTGTGTATAAGTCTTCATATCTCTTGTCTGTTCGTCCGTCATATATGATTTTATGCACCCAACATTACTTGTCTTTCAATAAAGTCATTTATTTGATACACCGACATGCAACCAATATCACTTGTCTTTTCATTCAACGGACTTGTTTTTATTTAGTCTTATTAAAGTTCCATTCTGCTTCCGATCTTAAATCATTCTTTTCTTGCAATAACTTTTTCTTTTATTTATTAATACCAGTATGTTCTGATCCATTATTTTTTTCGTCATATGTGTATACCAATTTTTATATCACGGTTTAATGTTTGATATGTCTTTTTCTTTCAATATCGGCATCGATCTTTTTTATATTTCGCAACTACGTCATATTTCCAACTTTTTATTATTCAATTTGCAACTACTTAATTCCCTTTTCTCGTTTATTCGTACATGGCTTCCATCTTTCTTATACTTTTCACTATTCCCCTACCTATATTTCAATATCATTTAACTTCATTATTCATATTTAAATACACCATCCTCTATAAATCATCATATTTCATCTATATTACCTACCATAGGCTTCAATACTATATACTTGTTTAGCTACTCCATCTATCTCTTGTTTCTCCGAACCCTTTTCACCATATACCATCCTATATTTATTTTTATAATTCTGTATTTGCTCAATTTTACTTTTACTTCATCTACTTTGTTTGCTTTTGACGTTTTTCCTATTATCGTTGCCTTTATTCCATTTTTTCCATACCTCATCTCAATTTTTACACATTTATGTTTGTGTGTTGGCCACAGCTCTTTCTTGATCTGGCCCACACTGTTCTTAATAAGTTATCATTATTCCTTGATCTTGTCCATTTTATTTTAATTAGCGCTGCTCTTTGATCTTGTCCATCTTGATTTGCCTCTGGCCATATAGTTTTCAAAATTAAATTGCCTCCTTCTGTCGAACTCAATCTAATTTAAAACAACTTTCTTTACTAGTCTTTTATAATTTTAAGACTTTATTATATTTGGGTCTTTTTCAGCAATTATATAAGTGGGTACAGTTTCTCGCTCAAATTAGGCACCAACCTTTTAAAATATAAAATTGATCATCCCAATGAATCCTCGTAACGTTTTTAAATTTGTGGTTCTTCTAAACTCCATTATGGCCTCTACTCTTTGCGCATCTCTTCTCTCCTGATCAATTTCCATACTTTCTTGCTGTTCATATTCCCTGTCGTCTCCCCTGTACTGTCTGTCCTTTGACGTGGTTATTTTTCTTCCTCTAGGCATTTTTATCGTTGTTATTTCACGTTTATATCGAAATTCGTGTAAGAATTTTTGATGCCCTCACGTTTATGTGCCAATTATGGTAGATATATGTATATAGGTTGTTTTGAGTTGTTTATTGTATATTTTAGGTGTATATATTGTAAATTATGTATTTTAGGTGTAATAAATGTATTTGATGTAAATAAATGTTTGTTTTTGTATTTAATTAAGTTGGGCGCCTTTTGCTTTGCTCAAAATGAATTAATTTACCAAGAATATCTATGTATTTTAGGACACTCGCTACATATATCTATACAGCAAAACTAATATTTCCTTTAAATGTCAAATTATATTCTTGTTAAAGCTCTCAGTCTATTGAATTTCTTTTATATTATTTGTTGTATACATTTTAAATATATTTATATAATCCAGAGATATTCTGATAAAATAAATATTTACCTGTTACTTTTTTAAATTGATTTATTTACCACGGCTACCTTGTTGAGTCACTCCTTCTCGACAGGGAATATTTTATAGATGAAAATTTTTACACTTGCAACATCTATGGTGCTGCTGTTGGACATATATAATTTTACTTTATGCTTTCTTAGACAATGGATATATATATATATATATATATATATATATATATATATATATATATATATATATATATATATATATATATATCTATATATATATATATATATATATATATATATATATATATATATATATATATATATATATATATGACAGTGGTTATAAGAGAGAAATTTACTGTAAGTAAAAGCTTTTAAAAACATTTATTTTGAATTATTCATTTTTGATGAACTTATATTTCTTATTAATTAAACTTGACAGCTTTTAATGATTATTACAAATTTGCTTACTATCATTTAAATGTGATGTTTAAAATTGACTCTATTTTCTTTGACAAATCCAATTATTTTTAACATGTGATATCTGTTACCATGGGAACCTCGCTTTGCTAGCTTTGGTAACCAAAGAGATTAGATCTTACAATCGTTGTTATGAATTTTATCAGCTTACTTGAAACTCCCGCGTACCGCCCTCTTTTGGTATCGTTTTGTCCTTCTAATGTAAACTTGGATTTTATTATTATAATTTGGCAAAAGTTGTTCACAATAACATTTTCATTCCGATTTCACAGATTGATATACTAATAATGGTTGTTTGCACTCTTGGACTGGTATCATAGAGCTTTTTCGTTAATATTTGATGAAATGCCTGGATTTCCAACTGCGGCGTCTGTTTGGATTGTCGACTATTGGCTGTTTTCTCGCTATACGTACTAATAGCCTTGCTTAAAGTTCTTCAACAGTTATACATTGGTAAATACCTCGCTTCCATTTACTTTTACTTTTGTTCTGGCGTTTTTCTAACTTTTTTAACGTAATATTCTCATTTGCAAGCTGTTAGCTTCTTGCTTGCTTTAGGTCCTTGTTCACAATCCCCTTCTTCATCCCCCGGATATCATCATACGTTTCTTTTTTTTATATCACCAATTAAATCTGATAATTAGTGTTCAGAATTGCTTTTTAACCTATCAATGTTCTGACCACATAACAGATATTTACCAAATGAGTCAAGAGAAAGCTACTTCCTTTTGATCACATTAATTAAATAACTTGATTTAAAGTCAGGTTAGTCAAAATATGTTTGTACGTTCAAATTTCTAACCTATACATTTTTTGTCAAATGTCAAACCTTAGTTAACCTTATTAACCAATTTTTATCAAACTTACAATTAACTCACTTGAAGTTCACGAGTTTGCACTTTCAAATTTAACTTGTTAATTAAACTTGTTCTTTCACTGGCTTCTTTTATAAACTCTGTAGTTCATTATTCACTTTAATTGTCCGTTATAGGTGCAATACAAAATTTCTATCGCTTATCAGGTAATTTTAAATAATGTCATCATCCCTTCACTAGCAAATGCATAATTATTTGAAATTTCAGGTTCTGCTGGATAACTGATTGTAATTTACCACCTGACTCTGAATGTAGCTGTGACAACAACATGGATTGCTTACTTTCAGGTAATAATTTTGTTTTTTTTTATAAGTAATTTTATATTAAAACATAGTTAAATCTATGAATACAATTATATATATATATATATATATATATATATATATATATATATATATATATATCTATATATATCTATATATATATATATATATATATATATATATATATATATATATATATATATATATATATATATATATATATATATATATATATATATATATATTGATAAAGTTAAGTCATCTAGGAAAATTTTAGTCCCACGTTTTTGGGCGCTAATTATTCTTATTATTATTATTAGGTATATTGAGTATAAAGTATGGTGTAAATTTCTAAGTATTTTATCTTTTAACTTTTGTGAAATGTTGTAAATTATGCTTGTAAAATAAAAATATATGTGACTTACACCCTGGTGTATTGAATGCCTTTTATTGCTACATGTGACATAAACAAATTGATGGCATGTATATACTTACTCTTAAATCATGGAGCTTATTTAGCTAGTGGGTTCAAGTCCTAACAAATTTTTATTATTATTTCCAAAATTATGATTAAATTTTTCAAATATATTGCCCTATGATCTTTGCTTAAAATACTTATAGATATAAATGTATATATTAAAAAAAATAAAGCAAAAGTCCTTATATCCTCACAGAACTTAAATATTTATTAAATTAAAATAGATGACAAAAAAAACTAAAACTTACGTATTACTTATATCTATTTGAATTTGACGCACTTCTTATAAAAAGAAAAAAAAAACAAACGGTACCGACACCTATTGATGTTTGTATGATTTATTGCACCGTATTGTGGCGCTTAGTCAATAGACACAGAATTCCACAAACTGGGTACGCTGACTATAAGTTGAAGCCAAGAGATGCCCCCCTGCCCCTGCAAATGCCTTGAATTTACCGTACAAAACCAAAATGACTGTTTGCACGATTAGACTTCTCTCTATTTCTGCTTTATTTATTTAGCTTTAGCGAGTTTTATTACTCCTTTCTTTTATTTTTGAAGCTGGAGATATCAAACAATAAAGGTATGTTTTTCACTTTTACATTACTCACTCAGACTATTGCCTCTGTTGCCTTTCCTGTAGCTGAGTTGGACTATCAGATCAGCGACCCCTGTAGATTTTTACTTCTTGTTTTCTAAACTTTCGAAATCTCTTCTTGCTACTAAATTTCTTTTCAAATCCCTTTTATCCAAATTTTCAAACTATTTCTTTTCACTACCAAAAAATTCCCATCTAATAATTTAATCAAAATTTTCCCATCTATGTATCCGATTGCTTACGAATTTATTCTTGAGGATGCTGATCAAAGCTTGGTGGTCTGTTTCGATCACAAATTTATTCCCCAATAGATAAAATCGCAGCTTCTCCACACAAAATACCACACTCACTAATTCTAACTCAGTTACACTATATTTCTTTTCGTGCTCTTTCGTTACTCTCGACACAAAACATATTGGCACTTTCACTCCCTCTTGCATTTGTACTAACACTCCTGCCAATTTGTTAATTGACACATCTGTTCTCAATGTGAATTCCGATTCATACCTAGGATGGTACACCTTTAACCCCTTGCAAAACTCCTCCTTTATCTAGTTAAATGCTACTTCTTTTTCGTTGACCCACTTCCATTTTTTTTTCTTGAGCATGTTGATAAGTGGATATAACTTCTCACTCAATTTTGGGACCAGTCTCTTACTTCAAGATTAATTTATCATGCCAATAAATCCGCTGAGTGTTTTCAAATTTGTAGGGCGTTTAAACTATCTGATGGCCTCCACACGTTTTTCGTCCATCCTTATACCCTCTTGGTCAATGACGTACCACAAAAATACTACCTCTTTTTGATAAAAGTGGCATTTCTCTTAATTGGTCTTCAAACCAGCTTCGTCTAGTGCTCTTAAGACTGTTCCCACGTGCTCTTGGTGGTCTTCTTCCTTACTGCTTATCAATATATCATCTACATAATGTACTACAAACTGTTCATACTTGTCTAATATAGTATGTAGTGCTCTGGTCAGTGCTGCACATGCGGATTGAATCCCGTAAGGCACTACTGCAAATCTATAGACTACCCCGTCTATCGTAAAACCTGTATAGTCTCGGCTATCTTCGTCTAACGGAATTAGCCAAAAACTATGCTTCAAATCAACCTTCGTAAATACTTCCAAAGATTGAGTAAATGTTCGCTGGGGCTTCATACTGTGGAACTGAACAACTATTTATGTTCCTGGCGTCCAGACATAGTCTTAGCTCGCTACTAGATTTTTTTACGACAACTACTGGATTTATATATGGGGTGTTACTGTTTTCAATTATCCCACCTCTGCCTCATTTTTAATATCTCTTCGGCTACTTCTCTTCTGTATTTATATGGAATTGGATATGTCTTGGCCTTGAAATTCTCTAACCCTCTTACTTTAAACTGATGTACATAATTTTTCTCAACTCTTATCTCATCTATAATTAATCCTCTGTATCTTTCTAGCATTCCTTTTATTTGCTTTATATATTTCTTATCGCAGTTTATCTGCATATTATCCCTATTTTCCTGATATACTTCATCACCATATCAAGGTATCAAGATATCTGCTATATCTTACTTCGCATACAGCTTTTTCTTTATTCTTAAAACCGTGATCTTCCATCACTAAACTATTCCTAACTACACTACCATCCTCCCCATTTACGTCATTGTCTTCAAATCTTTCCATTTTTATTCTCTTGTTGCGAATTATTATGTATATATTTAGGTAATCAATTATAATTTTATGTCTCTCCATTTCGCCAGTGCCTATTATTATGTCATATTCCATATCGTCCATTATTAACAACTGTAGTCCCAGTTTTATGTTGTTTATATATATTTCCACATAATAGTCTCGCTAATTTCCCCAATCTTCCTTCCTTTTGCGTTTACTAGTGTGATCTTAGGTATTTTTACTCTCCCCACGCAAAAGTGTTGTACGACCCTTCCAGAAATTATTGAGGCTTCTGATCCTGTATCAAATAGTATTTTCACTTCTCTTTCTTGTTTACCGTCCCTCATATATATATATATATATATATATATATATATATATATATATATATATATATATATATATATATATATATATATATATATATAATTCAACCTTCATATTATTACGTAGTTGCACCGATTATTTATCGATCTTTAGAGCGCCTGGCAAAGGTTAGGACTACCCTGTAATGCATAATAAAAAACGGCTTTTATACTTCAGCGTAAGTGAATAACATTTTTTAACACTGTTTTTCTTAACCTGTTCTGCCAAAGCAACCCTGATATAAGCTAGCGAATACACATGCGTTGTAACCCAATATAGTACGCATTATAGAAAAGCTCTTAGGTTTGATACCTTGACGTTGGTCTGGCGACATTGGGGTCTTGCTGGTGTTTTAACTATATACTGTAATTAAACACTTTCTAGAATCTTCATAAAAGTACTTTTTTATACTTAGGAACTAGGATACGTTTCCAAAATGTAATCAAATAATAGATTTCGATTCTGTTTAAAATTGTTCTTTTATGTGCACTAATTTATTTATCAAACAGTATTTACAAAAGAGTCTCATTGACACTTTATACATTTAGTCTTATTCTCTGACCACTATAGATTTAAATGCAATTTAAATGCAACCCCAATTAAATTTTGTTATCTGCTGTTGATATTTTTAGTGACATAAGCATTTTCTAAAAATATTCCACTACCTCTTTTCTGGAATGTTTGGAAAATAAGTTACGGAGACATATTTGTTATGTTTTGTGTCTAATATTTGCATAAATTAAATTCAGCGCTAATTTGTATTCTTTTCTCTATTTCATTTTGTGACGAACTTTACTCCGGCTCAGCAGGGCCCCGACGGATATTACCAATCCGTCCTTCGGGCGTGAACTAACAACACTACAATTTGTAATTCCTCGGGCGCCATCTTTGTTTCCTATAAAGATGACGTGGTTAGATCCCCATGAGGACTTCTGCTAATGCCCTCGTAGAACTCCAAAAATTACTGTTTCATACTAGCCTTGTTCTCGGATAACTGAGTGGAGAAGAAAAAATAGCCAGGGGTCAAAAGTTATTATGTCCCGCAGAGATCCCGGAAGCTAAGTAGGCTTTAACTACTTGCTCCCCGACGATGACTGTTGGGGGACTGAGAAGGGAAAACATGCGTCGGCAAGAAATTCCACAATTTGAAAGTCATCGGGACAAAAGAGCGGGCATAACAAGATGTTCTATGTCAGGTGACCTTGACACTAAAAGGGTGCATTCGCTCTGTTCCCTTGGTAGATCTGCTGGGGGCAGCAGTGGAGGAACTATGGAAGAGAGCTCCTCTGAGCAGTGCCCGTGCAGATATCTATAAAAGAGATAGAGGTCACCAACGTCACGTCGGTGGGCAAGGGATTTCAGCCTTTGGGTGAGGGTAGGGTCACCAATGAGACGTATAGGTCTCTTCTGAATGGAGTCCAGGATAGCGAGTGTAGAAGCGGCAGCAGCACCACAGATGTGGAAGCAATATTCGAGGTTTGGCCTTATTTGCGAAGTATATAAGATATAGAGATTAGCTGGTGAAAAGTATTTGCGAGCCCGGAAGAGAAAACCTAATTTCTTAGCAGCCGCTTCTGCAATTTATTGAGATTTAGATCCACAGAAATACCAACAGGTGAAAATGACTCATTACTTTGAATAACTTGGTTGTTCGTTGTGATGGGTCTAGGGCTGGTCTATCTTTTATGAGAAAGAAAGCAAGACTGAGATTTGGTGGGGTTGAATTGTACAAGATTTCTACTTCCCCAGTCTCATATTTTTTGGAGATCCATGGAGAGAGAACCCTCCATGAGTCTGCGATCCTCGTCTAATTGGGCCAAAGAGACAGTCTTAGAATATTGTATATCTGAGTGGAGGGTGCTGTCGTCCGCGTAACTGTGACCTGGGTTGGATGTGCTAGAGAGGAGGTCATTAATGTGGAGAAGAAACAAAGTAGGGGTTAAAGCTGAGCCTTGAGGGACTCCTGCATTAATTGGATATAGTTTAGAGGAATGGCCATCCACGACAACAGAAATGCTCCGGTTGGAGAGGAAGTTTGCTGCCCAGGTACAGAGTTTTGGTGGTATGCCATAGGCGGGTAGTATATTAAGCAGTGCTGCGTGCCAGACCTGGTCGAATGCTTTGGATATGTCTAGAGCGACAATCTGGGATTCTTCCATAGATTTGTTCCAAGAATGGGTGACAAAGGAAAGGTGGTCAGCAGTTGATCTGCGCTGACGGAATCCATACTGCCTGTCGTATGTTGTAGACTGTGTTTTTTCAAGAAATTTTAGTAATTCGGTGTTTATATACTTTGCCATCACTTTAGAGATGACTGAAAGGAGAGAGATAGGCCTGTAGTTGCTAGGAAGCGCTTTGGATCTTTTCTTGGGGACGGATTGTATTCGAGCAGTTGTCCAGTTACTAGAGAATATACGTCTATTGTAAGATGTCTGAAACAGACTAGTCAGGACAGGAGCAAGTTCTGGTACACATTTTTTGAGAATAATTGCTGGGATCTCGGCCGGAGGCTTTCCTGGTATTAAGAGAAGAGAGCATCTTTCGTACCTTTTTAGTTTTGAAAATAACATCCGTCATTTTATGCGCGACATTGGGGACTATCGGTGGTTGAACATTTGGATGTGGGTTGAGAGTACAATTGCCGGCGAGCAACGAGGCAAAAAGTTCAGCCTTGACCAGGGCGGTAGAAACAATTTCATCCCCTGAGACAAAAGGTGGGAACGCGCTCTTGCAGAAATTATTCCCAATAGATATAGTAAGAGTCCAGAAAGGTTTGCTGCCCTTGGAGCTTAAGAGGACTTTGTTTTTGATGTGGTTATTAAACGAGTTTTTTGCCTTAGAAAGAATGCGGACATAGCGGTTTCTTGCGTCGTTAAATGCTTGACGGTTTTCTTGACTGGGATTGAGTACAAGTGCTTTGTGAGCTTTGACCTTTTCAAGTCTGGCCTTGTCACAAGATTTAGAGAACCAGAGCTTTTGAGTGGCTGAAGAGGTTTTCTGTGTACGTGGAATAAATAATTCCATGCCAGCTTGGATAATTTCTGTGACGTTTTGTGAGATATCAGAGGGATCAGGATGAGGAAAAGTAATGAGGAAAGAAATGAGGAATGAAGTAATCTCGCATTTCGTCCCAGCTCGCGAAGTTGTAGTGCCAAACGATACGTGGGTGTGATGACTGTGTGACCTCGGGTTGCATTATGCAGGAAGCGGTGACCATACCACGATCTGAGCGACGAAGGGGGGCGGTGACTGATACCTTATAGCATTCAGGATTTGTAGTAAGAAGGGGATCCAAGGGATTTGAGCTGTGTGTTTGGATGCGAGGAAAGTAAGTAGGTTGCTGAACCATATTGGCTAAAGAGCTGCTGACTGCAAAGGCCTCCGCTGCTCTTCCTTGTGGATCGGTTTTTGAAGATCCTAGCCATTCCTTATTATCGACATTGAAGTCACCAAGAATAGTGACCTCGGAGGAAGGTTATTCAGAAATCATATGGTCGTTTTTTTTTTCAGAAAGGTAGTCAAAGAGCTGGTCAAAGTTGTTGTCAGAAGGTGACCGGTAAATGCAACAGATGAATTTAGTTGCAGCCCTGAGAGAGAGAGTTTTATCCAAAGTATGTCTTTTCTTCCAGCTTTTAAACTGGGGAGTCTGGTGCAGGGTAGATTGCTACGGACGTATGCGCACACGCCTCCATGCAAGGAAGTAAGGAGCACATACCCCGGGAAATTAAGGTGAAGATTTGGGTTTCGGTGAGGAAGAGGAATTGGGGCCTATTAGCCTGGAGGAAATGGTGGACGGAGTTCAGATTAGAATTTAGGCCACATATATTGGAGAAGGATATGTTAAATCTTGATGCTGGCGCCCTCTGTACACCCCTCTCCCGGAGATCCTAATGGAGCAGTATTTTACCTCCGGAATGTTTTGCACAAGGAGGAGCCATCATCATTTTTGCTTATAAGAGAAACAGACTCATACATCTGAACCGGAAACCTTTTACAATAATGGGATTATTTAGTTAACATTAGCACAGCATTATTAAAGTACATGAAAGCAACGGCAAGCGGAAAGCGACATACACATGCAATATAGTGGAGGTCCTGCAACAGTGACAATTCACCGCTTTGCCCTCGGGTATCTACTGTGCCAGGGGCCTGTTATGTTCGTAATATTTATTCCCCAATCTGACATGTACATACCATTCAGAACAGTGCCATGATTACTCCCCTGACAATACCGTCCCTTGAAGTGATCATTGACCACCCTATACAGTATAAATAGTCAGAGTTCCTAACCCACCAGCCTTAGGAAGGGGTATCAAACTTCCACGAATAGTTTCCCACTTTTATGCCAACAACACGCTGCCTAACTAAACACCTGTTACGCATCATTCAGAACGGCGCCATGATCACTCCCCTGACAATACCGTCCATTGAAATCATCATGGTCCGCCCTATACAGTGCAAGTCGCCAGATTCCCTAGACTTTACCTATAAAATCCCAAAACCGGGTTAGCTTTATCCCGACTCTCTTTTAAACGGGTATAACCTGAACCAGTTTGTCCGTTAGCCTTGCCTAAAGCCAAATAATATTAAATACCCTGTATAGCAGGTCCGCACCATTCATAACAGCGCCATGATCACTCTCCTGAAGTCATCATGGGCCACCCTGTACAGTGTACTTAGCTATACAACCGAACCCGGTAAACCACCAAGCTACAAAACACTTAGCTTGTCACTTATCTCGCTTAAATGGGCATAAGCGTGACCAGTCTGTCCTTTGTTGTTATCTAATCCTGGCTAATATGCAACACCCTGTATAGCAGGTCCGCACCATTCAGAACTGCGCCATAATCATCACCCCGACAATACCACTCTTTGTGATCATTATTGGCCACCCTATACTGTGCACTTAGCTATACAACCTACCCAAGTAAACCACCAAGCTATGGCACGCTTAACTTGACCCTGATTTCCCTCAAATGGGCATTTATTGTTCGCTAATCCTGGCTAATATTCAACAACCTGTATAGCAGGATTAATTATAAAATATTAGCCCACACTTCCACTATCCAAGCCTACATTAAAATTGACAAACGTGACTAGTCTCCCGCTTACCTACACAGAACACTCTGTACACACTCAATTACAGTATCTGGAAACTCCATACTTTATTTAAAACAATCTCTGCCCAATTTTCCGTTAGCAAAACTCAAGTTTGTAAAGTAACGGATTTATAACTAACTTTGACGTCGTCTGCGATAAGTATACCAGGACACGGCAATATCTAAACCCTCGTTCAATCCTTTCGCACGACCCTTTACTACTCTTCTAATATAATTGGACACAGCTTATTACACCCAGTTAATTATTATTCCCACAAACTTATTACACGCTAGCTAACAATTTTAAAATCGCACGGCAAAACCCTTTGCAGTTTACCAGCTGAAGGCTAATTCTTGAGTGTTTACCCTACTACTCACATTCCTGACCTGAGCCGGTGACGCGCTCTGATATTTTCCCACTGCGCCTGACCAAACGGCCACTGCAGCAAACAAATTCACGAGTTCGCTGCCAATCGGTAGCGACCTTCATATTCTGGAAGGACAACCAAAAAATGAAATTGAATTTATTCTAATTATTCAACATTTAAACAGCCTAACTGAATTATGCGCTATTCAAATAGTTCAAATAAATTCAAGCTTCATTACAATCTTATCTATTATTTAAACAGAGTAGCCATTATTAAATGGTATTAAAGACACAAAAGATAACAAATACGTTTTGATGACGAATACGTTTTGGAAACTTTACAGATAATATTTCGAAAATGTTATATGCCTGGCTTCTAAATATTACAACACAAAACGCGTTTTTTTATTTAACGAAAAAAAAATCATGTCTTGACAAAAGCTGGAGTTTATAACTTTGCTTGTACACACTGTAACGTAATCTACATCGGTCAAACCTCTAGAAATCTTAACACCAGATACAAGAAATATCTTTTGTACTTAAAAATAACTATGCTCACAAATCTACATTTGCAAAATATATTATTGTTATTCAACACAGGCCCACAGTAAATAACCGCATAGAGTCACTACATTTTTGTAATGACAAGCGCAAACTTAACCTTTTTGTAGCTTTCGAAGTAAAAAAGCACATACAGGACAGTGTCTACCTTGTTTTAAAGTATTCTTTCTAATTAAATACGTTAAACAAAATACGCCTTACTATGATAAAAAAGTTGTAATAAGGGTTGATATGTGTCAATATATTTTCGTTGTATAGAGTCTGCTTTATTGGTGTTATTGTTTAGTTATTTGATTGTTGTAATTGTTTTTATAGTTATTACAGCTATATGCTATATGTGTACTAATTGATTGTATTATAGAAAAGCAAAAAAAATCTGTGGCGTGCTGATAAAACATTTATAAGTACAAGTGTAACCCTATGTAAAAATTTAAGAGAATTCGTACGACGAAATTGGTTAATTTGTAATCAAAGTGTCAACTCTCCAAAATTACCTTTTACTTAATTTTCCTCAAAATAAATAAATTCACTACTAGAGAGTGATGATGGTGAGAGTTTCGGAAATTTTCTTTAAATGGGAGCTAATTAGAGCCCTTTATACACACATATACGGGAAGTCTTAATATTTATATATGATTATCCCTTGTTTATTCAATTTCATTGACAAAACATAAGAAATTTTGGGCTAAGGTACTGAAAGATACCAAACAATTAATATTCAGTTTGGTACCACAAAAGGGCCGATAAGCTGACATAATATATTGGAGAATCCATAGTTACCTTCATTGTGTCTTATTGACAGATACTAAATCTAACATATGTTAATAACCTAAGGATTTCTGACATATCGTGAAATGTACGCTCCTCTTTATATATTTATGTTCACTTTTTCACCACAAACTTTTTGTTATTTTGTTACAGCTTTTATGCATAATTTCATTCTCAATTTTTTTAATGAAAATCCATTCTAATGAAAATTGGCTATCATAACGCATTTGCTGCGTCCAGACTTTTTACTTGCAACACTTTCATGTAACTGTTATTTTAACACACAATTATAATTTTGACACCTCTAGCATATCTACTAATCTTCTTAAATAATTTTTAACCACATAAATATTCCCAAAACCCACAAAAATTTTATTTTAATTTGCACCTTCTAATAGTAGATTTTGTAAGATATAAAATTAATTATTTTATATCTTACAAAATCTACTATTAGAAGCGCAAATTAAAAAAAAAATTTTGGTGGTTATGGGAATCTTTATGTGGTTAAAAATTATTTAAGAAGATTAGATATGCTAGGGGTGTCATATATATATATATATATATATATATATATATATATATATATATATATATATATATATATATATATATATATATATATATGGACATATAATGTAGAAGTACTTACAGTGGAGCTGGTTTGAGGATATTCATAAGGCAGATCTACAGAGTCAGTGGTCTCTTGAAGAGGAGGAGGTTGTGTAGGAGAAAATACCGCCAAGGGGTCCTGCTGGGGGGACGAGCGTGGAGGCTCTGGAACACACGTCAGCTCAGCTGTTGACACTGCACACACACAATACGATAGGTGTTTTGGTTTGCTGTATCTTCATACACAGTTATACACACACACATCTACAGTGGAGATAAGTGTATATGTTTAGATTTACTAAAAAAACATATGGAAAGTATTTATACATCAACCTATGAAGAAACAAAGCTCACTGTTATTTTTAAAAAGTTTTTATTCTACGAAAGCAGTTTAATTTTCGCTAATAAAGGACTGTTTTTATATGTCAAAAACTGTTTTTAGGGGACAACGAAAATTATTTATATATATTAGTATTATTTTTGGTGAATAGTGGAGAAAAACAATTAATGTTGAATTTGTGTCCTAGAACGTCGACTAAATTGCTTATATCAGCATACGCGCTTCGTAGTACTTAGTCCTATTAGTTATACTCAAGTTACTTGTAACAGCTTCTATTAAAATTGCATTTGTAAAAAGTATAAAATATAATCACTGAACAATAAGCTCGTATGTACGACAAAACATCAAAATAATATATAAAGGTGTCTGAATTACTAACACTTAATCAGTTTGAAGGATTTAAGATATCCTGTCAGTATTGAAACACATATATTTTGTAAAACTTTTAAAGAATAAAGAAGAAAGAATTTTTGAGTTATCGGGGTTTATATGAGAATGTTGTAACCTTCATTTTCGATTTTTTTCTATAAAAATTCGGCAATATGTAACTCTTATAAACCCTCGTCACTGTTAACAATATGACATAGGTACTACAGAATTTACAGTTTAGTTTCTCAATTATAGAATAGTTACCTATTGCTTTGCAGTTTCAGTGCCCAAATAAATATTAATATACCGTTATTCCCGGTTGATATCTTTACATTTGAGTACAAACAAAGACAAATTACAAAAATAGGGGGAATAAGTCCATTGAAAAGCAGGGTATTTACTACACATATGATGCAAGAAAGTTATATTTATCGAGACTTACGCAAATTAAAAAAAAAACAGTTTTCAGGTTTTACACACAATTATGTCCGTTTCAAACGTGTCACACAGTCGCTTTTCTTAGTCAATTTGTAGAGCCCGGCAATGTTACATATTTGAAAGTCCACAAATGCACTTACGAGTAGGATGTATCATATACCTGCTCATGCACATTGTTGGGAAATAAGCCTTTATATTATATATTTGACCACGTACACACACGCTCGCGCAGGCAGTGATGTCTTTTAGTCGCAGATGTATTAACAAATATATATAATATACGCCAAATAACACTATACACAAGCTCATTAATAAAATAATTGGCAACAAAGTCAGGTCCCAGAAGTATGACTGAAGCGTTTGTGTGAAAGTTCCCTAAATACGGACTATATCTGTGTAGTGTGTAAGAGACACCGCGAGAATAACAGTTTTTCCTACAAATATTGTCATTGCAAATCATCTCCAACGGCAAAAATATCAGTTCCAGAAATAAACTGGACTGGTTTGTGTATCTAAGGCTTGACTAAGAGAAGAATACCCCAACAGCCTCAATGGAGGTGTTGCTGGATCTGCTCCCCTACACTTAGTTATCATGGGGTTGCCACGCTAAGACTATACAGACTATCCAGCAATGACAGATTGAAGATCAACCCAGTCTACAGGGGCCACTGCAAAATTCAGGAGATCGTGAAGGAGCCCATGTTTGAAATGAGGTCAGACTTCGCGAGCCCGCGAATCTGCAGAGATAACAAGTTTACAGTGGTAATCCCCGACCGCGAGTCATGACGGGGGGAGACGCCGGACCTATCATGGAACGCGCTTGTTGATTCACGGATGGATCCGGCGGGGAGCGTGGGACGCGGGCAGGCGTTTATTCGGAAGGACCGAGGGTAACTTACAGTATTTTCATCGGAGCTCATGCAACGGTCTTTCAGGCCGAAATGTAGGCCATCTTGAACTGCGTGCGAGAGAACAAGAGCAGGGCTACACCAACAAACGGATCCTCATAGCCACAAACAGCCAGGCAGTCCTTAAAGCCCTAAGTAGCCCACGGGTAAATTCCAGGCTGGTAAGTTAATGCCGAGACGAGACGAGCAAGATGGCTGGGCAGAATGAGGTCACCCTCAGCTGGATGCCGGGTCACTCGGAGGTCAAAGGACATGAAGAAACTGACACTCTCGCGAAGAGAGGATCAGCAGAACCATTTATGGGACTCTTGACCAAACACATGGCTGTCAAGAAACACCTGCATAACATGGGGCGGTTCGAGGGGGATGGCATGCAGACTCTGCGGCGAGCGGGAGGAATCAGTCCAGCACAGCTTGTGCGAGTGAAAAGCTCTGGACCGCAAAAGACAACTGATCTACGGACAGCCTAGATTAGAGACAGAGCGGTATAAAAATTCACCCTATCAACTGCTGTGCAGACTGGTTCAAGGATAGTGATTTTGGAATGGGTAGAGTAGAAACAACAAAGGGCATGCATAATAAGCCAAAGGCAGCGGTGCTATCGGGGCGGCAAAGACGCGGCGAGTCCTAAAGGAGAAAAAAAGAGAAGAATAAGCAGGTTTACCTAATCTCCCAGTACGTACAGACTGTTGCTTGTAAAATATGTACATGAGTTGTATCGGACGTGAGTTCACTTTCTCATTGATATAATTTACTTTTTAAAAGTTGTTTACCACCTACTCTGAAACTTTCAAGTTTACAGTAATATATAAATTTATCAACATAAATGTGATAGAACATATGGCAGTAGCTTGACGTAGTTCGGCTAACTTGTGATGAGCAAAGAATGAACCATGCTGGAATGCTGGTCAGGCCTTTATACCTTCTGGTGGGCGCATTGTTCATTGTTGTCTGTTTGGTGCTTTGAAGGCGCAAGAGTTCTCCTTTCGAATCAGCTTTTTCTTTATTTATTTATAATTCATTTAGATTCAGCTTTGCCTTGTTTATTTATAAGACTTGCTTAATAAGTACATTCCTTGTTTATTATGTTACAATTTCCCAATAGTAGCTCACTTTGTTGAGAGCTGGTATATTCTCCCCCTTTAAAGAACGAGGCTTCATGGTTTGTTACAGATTTTCATGATGAATCCGGTTTTGATATGTGCTTCAGTTTCTTCTTTGTTCCTTGTGTTTTTTTATATTTCTTTATAATTATCATTGTTACTTATGTTATCAATATTATATAATAATAAGTTTGTGGAAATAATGTTGTGATATATTGGTAGGTCTATTCAACCTAATATTCTGCTTTTTATTGATTGTAGTTGTGTAATATTGTTTATATCGAGTAGTTAGACGTTTTATAATTTAAGTTCAAGTAGATTGTTTTGAAGGTTTGAATGATTGCTAAAAGTCTCTGATGCCATCTAAATTGGTTTATATATTTTTTGTTTAATTGTAGTTGGCATTTGGGTTTAATGGTTGCTAATTTTATACCCTGCATGATTTTGATCTCTTATTCTTATTGCTTCTTACAGATTATTCTTAATTTTGTCTCTTCAGGTGCTACTATAATATACTGGGTGTTTTTCATATCTTGAAATTGTTGTTTGGTAATTTTTTTACGTATTCTTGTTTGCAGTGATTGATTGGTTTTTAAAAATGTATAAGTTTAATTTCCCACGGCTTGCTTTCATTAAGCCTTGTTGGTGTTCACATAAGTATAGTTGTTTCTTGAAGTTCGCCACGAAGGATAAGAAGGTATTTGGTTTTTGGAATAATCATTGTAAATGTGTATGAATCTTCACGAACGTGTGGGATATAAAATTGGTAGTAAAGATGGTCTGATTCATCAATTAGTAGTATCTCTGTTTGAAATATAAAGTTATGTTCTTCTGGGTTCTTTGGGGTTCTGGATTTGTTGACGAACAAAACACAGATTTTCACTACCAATTTGATATAACCAACTATTTTCCCACAGCACTATCAACTAAAATATTTATCTCTACTGCTAAATGTCCATAGAACCATATATAACCAACTATATATAACCAACACAAACTCACTACTAACTGACTCCCACTATCTTTAGCCCGCCTATGTACATTGTCCATAGAGTAGTTCTAGACTTTTCTACATTGTTCAATATGTCATTTCTAATTCATTATCTAAATATAATTCTAGAGTATTCGCTGTTACCAACACACTTTACAACCTGCCTGTGAGCATAGAAGTAACAAGGTTCATAATTAATTCTCATAGAGACGGATGTGACACTGCCCCCTTCTTACATTTGACTGTTCCGGTCAAATTCTGACATTTCTTGGTATGGCGTAAGTCTGTGCATATGGACCACCTTCATCTTGCTCTTTGGGCTCCTCTGAATCCGATAGATAACGTCAGTGATCTTTTTAACCACATTATAAGCATAATGGATGGCTTCCATGATTTTTTCCAAATCTTTGATGTACTTATGTGTTGACGGTGGAGCATCTGTGGGTTTTCCAAATATAAGATCAGGATAAGTCCACGCTGACTGGGGTATATCTGGTAGTCTCATGTACGGTCGAGCGATATGTCAGGAAAAATAGCGGTATGTGCCTGTCGTAATCCGTTTGCTGTTCATTAACAAATATTCTTAAATGGGACGCCAATGTAGCGTTGAATCTTTCCACCATTCGGTCAAATCGAGGGTGCATGGACGTAGTTCTCATCTTTCTGATTGCCATCAGCTTGCAAACCTCCTGGAAAAATCCGACTTGAAGTTGCGTTCTTGGTCATAATAGAGCTCTAGCGGTACGCCAAATCTGCATAAAAACTCATTCATCAATACTTCTGCAACGGTGGTGGCCTCTTGATTCGGAACTGCAACACTTGTGACCACTTGCTAAAATAATCCATGGCTACAAGCACGTAGCGATTCCCTGCGTCTGTTTTAAGAAAAGGACCAGCTATGTCTATTGCAATTCTCTCGAATGGGGCTCCCACGTTGTACTGCTTCATTGGCCCCCTGGTTTTTGATTTAGGCTCCTTACTGGATGTACACTCTTGGCAGGTTTTGCACTATTCCTCCACATTAGCTTTAGACCTTGACCAATAATAACGTTATCTGACCTTCTCCAAAGTTTTCTTTACCCCTAAATGGCCTACACCTGCTCCGCCATGGATTTCCTCGATTGCCATTCTAACCCTTGGGCGCGGAAGGACTATTTGCATCAATATGCGGGTTCCATCCTCTGACTCCCAATTCCTAACCAGAAGACTTTTGACTGGGCCCAGTAACTTTTAGTGGCAACGCCTTTATCACTTACTTCGGACCAAACGGGTCTTTCGTGGCAAGTCTCCTTCCATCTGTAGACTGTCTGGATATCAGGGTCTTATTTTTGGTCCTCTATTAACCTCTGCGGGTCCCAGCGATTAACTAGTTGCACCGTTGTCCTCCTGCGCAATTCAAGATACAAACTTCCTTTGTTTTCGGCAGAGATGCATTGCTTGCATTTTGGTGGAAGGTCTCCTAGATTGGGCGTCGTCATTACCATGCTGTCGTCCAGGGCGGTGTTCGATGGTAAAATTGTACTCTTGAAGGCGTTCAAGCCACCTCGCCATCTGTCTCTCTTGATTTTTAATTGAAGAAACCAGGGTAGGGAAGCGTGGTCAGTTCTCAGGGTAAATTCTTGACCATTTAGATATTTGTAAAAAAGCTCCAACGTCTTGATAATGGCTAGAACTTCTTTTCTCGTCACGCAATAGTTCTTTTCTGCTTTGTACAGGGTTTTGCTGAAATTTGCTACAACCATCTTTTGGCCTCCCTGTTCCTGAGAAAGGGCAAATCCAATGCCAACATTGCTCGCGTCTGTGTCCACAATAAATGTGTGACCAGCCTGAGGGTATGTCAGAATCGGGGATGAACTGTTTTAGTCTCTCGAATGCTCTTTCACAATCATTGGTCCAAATAAAGGGTGTCTTTTCTTCCGTCAGTATATGCAAGGGTTTCGCGATGTCAGCAAACCCCTTTACAAAACGGTGGTTATATGTGCAGAGGCCCAGAAAATTTTGCAGCTCATGTACATTGGCTGGGATTTACAGTTCATAATACAGTCTGTCTTCCCTGGGTCGGTTTTGACTCCATCTGGGGTGATAATGTTGCCTAAATACTTGACTGCTAAAAATCAAAAGAAAGAGAGAGCATTTCTTCAGATTTAATTTAAAATGGCTCCCTCTAGTTTCTAAAACACTTATTCGACATTCTTTATGTGATCATCGAACGACTTTCCTAAGATAATGACGTCATCTCGGTACACCAGGCATTTCTTCCAGTGCAGACCTTTTAGAAATGTCTCCATTAGACGTTTAAACGTGGCTGGACCATTACACAACCCACATGGCATGACGTTGAACTGCCGCAGACCACTACCAGTGGTAAACGCAGTCTTTTATTTGTCTTTGGGCACAATCTCAACTTGCCAGTAGCCACTTTGCAAGTCCAATGTCGAAAACCACTTTACGCCTGGCAGTGTGTTAAGTGTATCGTCAATTCTGGGAAGTAGATACTTGTCTTTCTTAGTGAGATCATTTAACCGACGTTAATCTACACAAAACCTCTTGGAGACATCTTTTTTTTTTCACTAGAACTACTGGAGGGACCCAAGTGCTGTGGGATGCTTTTATAGAAATTTTAACGAATTATAGCTCGTGGCTGCTCTATCTCTCTTAGCATGGTGTCAACTTCGTGCTGTTTTGCCAATGGTACCCTTCTCGGTGATTGCTTGATTAGTACAGATGTCCCAGTCTCAATGTGATGGCGTACTAGGTCTATTCTTTCAAAATAGCTCTTGTCAGTTACGAAAACGTTGCGATATTTGGACAGCAATTTAGGTAGCCACTTGCTGCTTCTGTTGTGGATAAACAATTCCACTAGCTTCGCTAGATGTTCTGAAAGTGATTCAGCCGGGACGGACGAGTCTGCTTCTTCTTGATGGTTACCGACGAGAATGTTCCGATTTCGGAGCCTTTGGGAAGCTTCTGATGATAGCTTGGCTGATGACAGGTGACTATTCTGACAGCTGCCAGTTGTTTTGCTTTAACAAGAATTTTACTGACTAGTAGAGCTTTCTTAAAAATAGCATTGTCTTCTGGTTCTATAATGCTTATCCCAAAATATCTCCAACTATCTGACTGGGACAATACTCTCACTCTGGGCTCTCACAATATCTTCTTTGGCCGTGACTTTTGGAACTGCAAGGTTATTGACGGTCGATATAACTACTTCCTCATCACCGATATTTAAAACATTGTTCGCGAGATCTAACTTGACAACGTGATCTTGGAGAATGTTTAGACCAAGTATAATAGGGTCTGCTTTGGCGGCAACAATAACTCGCTGTTGGTCTTCCAACCTCCAATTCGTAGCTTGACGTCTATATCTATGTAACATAGTTGGCCATATGTATCAGATATATTTATTTACAATTTCATCAACATTACACGTAAAATTTTGCTGTTAGGGTTAGAGCTTTTTCTGTATAATCACACACAATATAGATGAAATTTAAGTCTCCGTTGCGCATTCGTTGACTTATGTTTAACACAGCAAATATACTTAAAATGGTTATTTATAATAAAAGGAAAGCAGAGCGTGTTCTATGCAACGAAAAACTGTCACAAAAGCCACTTTTTAGGTTTTAAACAATTGACAGAAATTCTAGAAATGACAGATGAACCTTTCAGTTTTTCAGATCCTAAAAATAACTACAAATTTAATCAAATAACTGAACGTAACGTTCAATTATTTTATTTTTAAACATCAGCTAAAGTTTTTATGTATAATTAGGTATAACTGCAATTTTAAACTGCAACTTGAGGTAGTATGATCCATATTAAAATTGGTATTGTAATTCTTTAAAAATCAGTCATTGCTTGTGCTAAAAAACTCAGCTCTTGTAAATTCAAACTGGGTAAGGTAAGGACAGTTGCATATTTAATCGATAAGTTTAGATGATTTAGATGATCATGTAAAAGTAAATATAATTTCACCTCTAAAAGTCACAAAGTCTGGGATAGATATAATTAAAACATTCAGTGAAAGGCTTCTCTCCAGGCAACAAAATTTATTAAATTTCCTAACGCGTCCTTACCTACTAGCGAATTTGAATTTACAGGAGCTGAGTTTTTTTAAAACAAGCAATGACTGATTTGTTAAAAGAATTACAATAGCAATTTTAATATGGATGATACTACCTCAAGTTGCAGTTTAAAATTGCAGTTAAACCTAATTATAAATAAAAACTTCAGCTGATGTTTAGATTTAATTCATTCTTTATTTGAAATTAGCCATAATCTGCGAAAATTATAAATCATTTAAAAATTAAAATCGCATTTATAAACATAACGTTACGTTCAGTAAATTTCCGTAGAAGAAATTAACTAATAGAAGGAGATGCTACTTTCGAATTTTAAATACGTCAATTGTGACATAAAAGTTCGAATATTTCAAGAAGAGGAAGACTTAGGGATATGACATTATTAACAAAAAGTATTCAGAATTTTACTTAGAATCTCAAAATGTCATAATATACTGGGCATCCAATTTGAAATAGGGAAGTTAACATCTGCCACTTCCGGTATAACTGAAAATACAACTAGCCTGAGAATATATTAGCCGAGGGTACACTACCAAATTTTACGATTTTTCCTGATGATAGTTTTCCCCTAATCAATCGATGCACCTTCGCTAGTTAACCCTGTATATAGGTTATACCAAATTCCATGCGTTTTATTAAAAAAAGACATATTTGTCATTGAAAACGTATTTATGAAAATTTACTACAATAACGCACTTGCTGCGTCCAGACTTTTTATTTCCATAGTTTTGTGGGGTTTCCAAAATTCAACAAGTATGTTTCTTCTTTCATCTGCAGATATGTTTTTTGCGCATTTGTGACTACAGTTTTCACCACATGGTGCGCACAGTTGCTTTGGTTTTATGGTACCCGTCTTGCTGGGGCGTTTAGCCCCTGCAGCAACCTTCTTTTTGATTTCTCTTTCACATCTCAGGATTCGATTTGCGTTTTTTTTTCCCTTGGAGTTCAGAGATTGTGAATGACTTCGTCCTCATTCACAGGTTTATATGTCTTATCAGTGGAATCATGAAAATTAAAAAGCGCTGCATGTATGTGTTGATTTTCTATTAACATTTTCAGAAGTAGAGGCAGCAACGTCAGGATCACACACGGGTAGAACGTTCAGTGAATTCAATTGCAAAAAAAAGATAAATCTGAATGTCACGTTCGCAGATGTAAAAAACAAGTCACTACATACCTATTCGTTCATTACCATGAATTTCTTTATTAAACTCTTTGAAAATGGAGACACCACCGCTATAACAAAATAGTGCGAGGAAAATTCGTCAGTGAATTTATCCACTAAAAATAAAAATAAAGTAAAAGGCACGTAAAAACTATAACTAAACAAAACATACTAAAATCACAAACATTTACTGCAGTTACTGGCGGTGAATCAAACGTTTCCTCCACAAAGGGCGTAATTTTTGCAGTAATAACAACCAAGACTTCTAAGGAACTCAATAGTATCGGAACGAAGAGTACGCTTCAAAGGGACTGACTGTACTAAATAGGTTTTGATAGATCAACTTGCTTTTATATATTTAAAGACTAGCATTCTAAGCAATATTTTTAAGTTCCAAACGAACAGGCACCTCTTCACCTTGAAAATCTACAGGAACTGAATCTTGGTACACGATGTCCATGCTTATATTTCAAATCTCTCGTTTGTTTCCCTGGTAGATAAATTAGATTCTCAGGTTCTATGTCGACTGCATAGCCAGGATCAACCATCGGTGCAAACTCATATAACGTATGTGAAGGTTTTTCGTTATATTAGGAGCCGGACACAATATTAATTTCTATGCGAATCTGTTTAACATCCACTATTTCAACAGGTAAATTTGCTTCATAGAAGCTACCAAGTTGAAGAACTTGTTTTGAAAATCCCAGCATTCGCCCAATCGAATCATCAGCTTCAAAATTGATACTTGTATAACACTTTTTTTCACACCTAATGGTGTTCGGATTAGGTCTCAGAATCAAAGCTAGTTGCTTTTGTTCACGCGTTGCTACAGCACCAACAGGTTCATTTTCAAGCAATTTTTCTAAATGTGTTATTTCATATGCACCAGTGGGTATCGTGAGGGTTCTCGAAGTAACTCCTTTTATATAAAATTTGTTTTTACCTTCATATATGTTAGGTATGCTGTTGAATGTGTAAAAGCCAATCAAAGTAATGGCATAACTACCATATGGATCCAATTCAATTCGTGGATCGTAGTCTGTTAACAGATGGGAGCTGCGATCTTCCAACGCGAACGTTTGCGACATGACTGAAACACAGAAGCTACTGTTTGAGTCTTTTATTTAAAATTTTTAAACATAACTGACCACAATTATAAGTATTATATTTTTGATACACATCATATATATATACAATATAGAACTATATATAGTCTTTAGGGTAACGTTTCAACTCGACTGGTGGCTTCAAGTTTCCATACGCATCAAAGTACCCAGCGGTGTCACCACATTTCTTAACTGTAACCCAATGACTGCCAGGCTCCTTGTTGGCGTATAAATTCACGATAAGTGACTCATTCTTACGTGAACCATTTGATGGTAGAGCGTCCCGCATGTGTACACCTCTAAAATACGGGATTTTCATTTTACCAGCAAATTTCACAAGATCTACATTTGTTAGAGGTCTTGCTGGTAAACATCTGATGCGTTTTTTGGCTTTTGCAGATACAACCCATAGCTAGTACGCCGCTTCTTCAGATACAGACCTTTGCCGAGTCTCCTGCATTTTTGTTTTAATTTTTAACCACTGTCTCTCTTACCCATGGCGATCGCCCTCATTGTTTTGTTGTGACGTTCTTCTTCTTCCAGTTTGTCTTTGGTTTCCTTAGCATGGTAAACTGCTTTGGCGATACCAGCAGCACCACCTCCAGAGCACCTAGTGTTGACAGACCACCACAAATCAACGGTAACAGTGGAAGGAAGCCTCCTCTCTTAGGTATTGGAATAACTTGAGATTTCTGTACATTCTTACGCCAACCAATTTTAATTGCATTGGATTGCATGAGCGATATCAAACACAGCTTTCTCTGTTGGGATAAGGTTTCTACATTTTACAATTTCTACAATCAGACTTATTATGTTTTAAAGGAAACTTTCTTCTGTGGATTCTTGTTGATTACATCAAAACCCATACCAAGCTATCTTTTAACTTTCATGGTGTTTGTAATACTCGAAGCGGCCAACTTGGCACCAAAACTTGGGTCCTTCGACTTGACTCTTTCCTAAGATCGGTTTTCCAACACTTCGTCGGCTCGATTCCTATCACTTAACTTTTTGATTGAGAGTAAGCGATGACCTGCTCTCGACAAGCACGATCTAGAGGATTGATACCTTGATCACCTATGGCCAGACGTTCTTTATGATTAGTTTCCGGACGACAAATCTGATAACCAGGTATGTGTAACTCAGCAGGGAGCTTGCCAATGGCTGTGTTTACAAGACCTTCACCCTGTGACACCAATATTGATACTGACTGTACGACCCACTTGCATCTCTCTATATATTTATATTTACCGAAAAATATAATCTAGTTTAAGTCAAGACGCGTACCATCAAACACCCTTCTGTCTTACCTATTACAAATATAGATAATGTAGTTGATACATCTTCAGAACATCAACGAAGACATGGTCCTCTAAACACCGTTAGATGTATCATATGTAGGGCTAGTGGGTGTGGAAAAAATGTTATATTAAGTTTACTGCTTGGACAGAACGGTTTAAAGTTTGATAACGTGTATGTGTATTCAAAGTCTTTGTCCCAATCCAAATAGAAGATGTTACAAAAAGTGCAGGATGCTGCAGAAGGCATTGGTTATTAACCAAATAGTGAAAACGATGAAATATTAGATCCGGCAGATACCTTGGACAACTCTGTGTTTATATTTGATGTTGTAGCTGGTTTGTCACCAAGATAAAATAAGAGCGTACTTTAGCATAGGAAGGCATAAGAACATTGATTAATTCTATCTTTGTCAAACATATACTCGAATAACCAAACATCTAAGACGTGATGACGCTAATGTTTTGATTCTCTTTGAACAAGATGGAACCAATTTGAAACACATCTACGACGATTATGTGACAACTGACATGGACATAAAACAAATTAGAAATATATGTTGTCACTGCTGGAAAAACAATAAGTATAGTGTGTTGGTGAATGTAAAAGATAACGGTGTACTACCCAACTAACCAACCAACCAGCACAACAAACTAGTTGGTTGTCAGGAACAACCAATTTTGTAAGATGGAGGTGATGGGTAAACAAGAGAGAAAAAATTAGAAAAAGATTTTACAACTTGCTGAAACTATTCGAAAAAAAAACATTTAATGCTTAAGGGTGGCATTTAGCTATCACTTTAGTATAAGAAAACAAGGCCTCCTTAAATTGTAATTATCTCAAGAAATAATAGGTGTACGGGAACAATTTAAAAAGCTTTATAATCTAGACAAACCACAAGTGGTGATGAATGTTTCCAAATTTCAAAAACTGTTTTGTGTTATAAGTTATAATTAATTGAAATTCACCTAAATATTCCAATGATTTAGATAAGATTATATATACGAAGATGTTCCAAAAGAGATGACTTTGACTATTCATTACCTGCAGGAACATGTAAAGATTCGATTGCAATAAAATATAAGTATGTAGCCCTTCTAGTTTTTTTTTAAATTATGTTTTTATTAAATGTCCACACAAAACGATTTGTCCGGCTGCCCGAGAAAAATTCTGGACAAGTGCAACTGTATTGTCACTGAGCTGTGAGATGACAAGTGGAGCAAATGTATAACAGGGGGCGTTTGCATCGGATCCAATGAGTCGCTACCTCCGGCATAAGCAGTGTTGTCAGTGTTATAAAAACTCACTGAAATTGAATACTTCGATAACCATAAGCTTTTGACAACGTAAAATAAATGAGGTACTTAACAATGATGAAAATAACGGTAAAATTTGCCATTGACATTAATTTTACAATGTATTATTTGACGGACAAAATTTAATCGGGTGCTTAAACATTAACTTTTCGTTTCTCAAATAAAGCATTTTATGAATCCCGTGCAATAAGCTTACAAATTTTCTACAGAGAAAATTATACTTATAGAAAAAAAGGATATCCTCACACTTTTATTAGGACCTAATCACATTAAAACTCTTATTACTTATATTGAAGTAAAAACTAACATAATTGGCTTAAATTGTTTTAATGGTTCATCCACTAATTTTTAGTTGCTAGTGTCTATATAATGTTACAAATATTATGGTAGGCGTAAATAAGTAAGTACAATATATGTACTAATTTCGCACTACAGTAAAGAGATTGGATATGACTGCAAATGTATGAGTTATATGTTTCGCATTTTAATGTTTATAAAAATAATTATATATATATATATATATATATATATATATATATATATATATATATATATATATATATATATATATATATATATATATATATATATATATACATATATAATGTAATTGTTTTGTAATTGAGTTTTAGTTATATATATATATATATATATATATATATATATATATATATATATATATATACATATATAACTAAAACTCAATTACAAAACAATTACATTTTTTTTTAATTTGGCACGTGTCATATAATATTATCTTTTCCACGAGTTCGTTACCCAGCACAAGCGCACCAGTATTTCTGTGAAACAAGTCTCTTTTCGGAAAATGTATCTCTGAAAATATTAAAGTTATTGAAATAAAACTTGGTAAGCAAATTGCATTGACATAGACTACAATAGCCTCTAGCCTCTGGCCTTGACGAGATCCCAGCAACTGTTCTAAAAAAAATGCGCACCAGAACTTGCTCCTGTCCTGACTCGTCTGTTTCAGACATCTTACAATAAAGGCATCTTCCCTAGTAACTGAAAAACTGCTCGAGTACAACCCATCCCCAAGAAAGGATCCAAGGCGCTTCCTAGCAACTACAAGCCTATTTCTCTCCTTTCAGTCGTCTCTAAAGTGATGGAAACGTATATAAACACCGAATTACTAAAATTTCTTGAAAAACACAGTCTGATTCACGACAGACAGTATGGATTCCGTCAGCGCAGATCGACTGCCGACCTCCTTTCCTTTGTCACCCATTCTTGGAACAAATCTATGGAACTACACGGTGAATCCCATATTGTCGCTCTAGACATATCCAAAGCATTCGACCAGGTCTGGCACGCAGCGCTGCTTAATAAACTTCCGGCCTATGGCTTACCACCAAAACGTACCTGGACAGCAAATTTCCTCTCCAACGGGAGCATTTCTGTTGTTGTGTATGGCCATTCCTCTAAACTGTATCCAATTAATGCAGGAGAACTCCTTGAGGAACCTCAAGGTTCAGCTTTAGCCCCTACTTTATTTCTTCTCCACATCAATGACCTCCTCTCTAGCACATCCAACCCAGTTCACAGTTACGCGGACGACAGCACCCTCCACTCAAATATACAATATTCTAAGCCTGTCTCTTCATCCCAATTAGATGATCGCAGACTCATGGAGGGTTCTGTCTCCGTGGATCTCCAACAAATATTAGACTGGGGAAGTAGAAATCTGGTACAATTCAACCCTACCAAATCTCAGTCTTGCTTTTTTTCTCATAAGAGATACACAAACCCTGGACACATCACAACGAACAACCAAGTTATTCAAAGTAATTAATCTTTTTCTCTTGTTGGCATTTCTGTGGATCGAAATCTCAATTGGCACCAACATGTCATATCAATTGCAGAAGCGGCTGCTAAGGAATTAGGTTTCCTCTTCCGAGCTCGCAAATACTTTTCACCAGCTAATCTCTATACCTTATATACTTCACAAATAAGGCCAAACCTCGAATACTGCTCCCATATCTGGGGTGCAGCTGCCGCTTCTACACTTGCTATCCTGGACTCCATTCAAAAGAGAGCTATACGTCTCATCGGTGGCCATACCCTCACCCAAAGGCTACCATCCCTTGCCCACCGACGTGCCGTTGGTGACCTCTCTCTCTCTCTCTCTTTTATAAATATCTGCACGGTCACTGCTCAGAGGAGCTTTCCTCCATAGTTCCTCGGACTGCTGCCCCCAACATATCTACCAGGGGAACAGAGCGAATGCACCCTTTTACTGTCCAGGTCACCAGACATAGAACATCTTTTTATGCCCGCTTCTTTGTCGCGAGGACTTCCAAATTGTGGAGTTCCTTGCCGGCACATGTTTTTCCTTCTCCTCCGAACCTCCAAACCTTCAAGTCCAGAATTAACAAGTTGTCTCTTTCCTCCTTATCAACACCCACGGTATGATGGTATTTAGGCTGTTAGCCCTCGTGGTGTGTTGTTGAAATTAAAAAAATAATAATAATATTAACCAAATTCTAAGTTTTTAGCTAAGCGAAAATTTGAGTCATGGACATAACTACTTTTACCCAGGAGACCAAAGAAGGATACAAGGACTCAAACTTTGTGTATGATAAATGAAGTTTTTCTTTTCACACCCAAAGAAAGTTATTCGGGGCTAAGAGGCCGAAAAGTAGCAATACACCAGACATACATTTCGCATGAGAAAAACAAAACAGAACTGTTTTCTCTTACACCTATTAATTTTGTTGCCCACAATTTCATATACCTACTTATATATAATTTTTCTTAGAAGAAATTTAGAATTTAGAGAAAAAAGTTTTTAACTATTTTTATAATTTCATGTGACGTTTGGGGGGGGGGGGAGGGGGGTTCGCTTGCTGCCAACAAGCCTTGTTGGTTTCTTCCCAATTATAATAAATGTTCTAATTAATATGTAACGCAATTTCTAACACTGAATAACTAAGAAGAAAAGGAAACAACTATGCATATGTGCTAGTCTACTTTATTAATTAGAAAACGGAACTTTCCACGAAACAATAATCATTTTTCTCTGCATAGATGTAATTTTGCAATTACAATTAGTTTTTAAATTAAGTTATTTATTTTTAAATAACACACTCAGTATTATTCTACAAACTTGGTGAAATTTTATGAAAAGACGCATAATATGTTTTTAAATCAATTTCATTTGCAACCGGTACACACATATGTATAATGGTTTATCCATATAATCCCAATGCAAAAATATGACGTTTAGCCAAATTACATAATGTATTCATTTAGAGTCACATCCCCTAAAAAATGAATTTACGCATGATGGTAAATATAGCTAAAACTAACAGGTAGGATTACAATGAACCAAAAAGCATTCAATAAAGAAAATACATAGATATGTATAAATGTATGGGGCTGAAAGCTGGCCTTTTGATAGCAGAACAGGAAGTTAAAAAGTGGTTGTGACGACGAGACAATATTACCTTTGGGCTATGATGATTTATCTAAAAAATGCAAGTCACTCGAATTCTACAAAAAATGGTATAAAAATTTAAAAAGATAAGCCAAAGAAAACAAACAGATATTTCAACACTAAATACAAAGGCTGCTCCTTAAAATTCAGGAAATTTCAGTAACCGATTTGGATTGACAAATAATAGTAATATATATATATATATATATATATATATATATATATATATATATATATATATATATATATATATATATATATATATATAGATATATATATATATATATATATATATATACTTAACATCAACGGAGGTTGTGGCATTGTATTTGAGTAAGTTGAATGTCTGTACGTGCCACCCTTCGAGGGGGCGTAAAGCCCTAGGTCCCGTGTCTATGCGATGTCAGGCACATGAAATATCCCTACCCTCCTTACAGAAAGGCAGGGGTTCGGCAATATTTCCAGGATAGTGGGGTGAAACTGCTCCCTGGCGACGGTGATTGGGCATAGTCGCGGAAATAGACCGAGGTTCAGGAAACTATAATGCACAATAATATATATATATATATATATATATATATATATATATATATATATATATATATATATATATATATATATATATATATATATATATATATACCCAAACCTAGTAAACATTTATATAAAAATAAATTGTTTTTTTTAGTGTAGTCTAAACAAGCTAAGATATCGCATTTCTCAAAATGTTCGAAAGTTTGGTTTACTGCCATAGTCATAACTTCACAGAATATATAAATTTAAAAAAACAGCCAAATTTGAAAATGAAACACACACACACACACACACACACACACATATATATATATATATATATATATATATATATATATATATATATATATATATATATATATATTATATATATATAACAGTGACAGGGCATAGAACAAAATTTGGAAACTGTCACTTACTTCCAAGTGAACGATAAACAGCGGCATTTTTTGCACAGCATACTGCAAAAGTTTTGTTTTTGAATTATGAAAATTAGGATTTTTTTCGTTGTTTATTCAAATTGACCCTAATGCTATATATTTTAAGGAGCTTGTGAAAATGCAAATTGTATACAGGTGCCCCATTAAAAAAAACAACATTGGTCAAGATTTCAAAAATAGTAATATTTAGAAAAAGCGACGTAAATTCTAGGTAAAAAGTACTAAAAGGAGTAATTTTTACCTTTTTGACAAGTCGTCAGGCAACTGAAAATACAAGAGGTACCTGAAAATGCAATATTTTCAATATCGCCCTGTAGCTCGGAAACTAAGAGGGCTAAGACAATTTTGCTTGCTGTAAATTTCATTTCACAAAAAAGTAGCTAAAGTTCGCGAAAAACGCAAGGTTCTATCTTCATTAATAACCGAGATACCCAGCAATTTCAACCAAAATGGGAGGCCTGTACAAGCACATAACAATGAACCCGAATAACTAACCATACACAAACATCTACATACATACATGGATGGATGGACATACACACACACACAAATATATATATATATATATATATATATATATATATATATATATATATATATATATATATATATATATATACAGTGTCATGATAAAGTGGGGAACCTAATTCACAAATGCGTTATTTAATTTTTCAAGAAAAATGGTCGGACAGGTCAATATTAGCCTATCAATAGTCAATCTATCGCGTAAAAATTCCATGTAGGACGTCACCTATTTCTGAATGGTGACGTTATCATAACTTTTTTAAATGACAACCATGTTTTTTGCCGTTTTTCTATAGGCCTGCTTACTACTTAAATGATGATGAAAAAAATTGGTACCTCACATAACAATTTTTTTGAAAAAATAACAATATTTACTTTAAAACATGGAAACGTAAATTTAATCGAAAAAATTATTGAACCAAGGAAAGCTAACAAAATTTAGCAAAAGTGTTCAAATTGTTCTCCACCTACCATTTGACATTTACCAATTGAATATTGCTTATATTTTTGGTATCTATATCATAATTAGCGGTTTTAGTACAGTAGCTTAGCAGGTAGACCATTGGCTTTCGTGTCAGATGTTCTGGATTCGCATCCTACGACAGATTTTCATAAATTATAAATAATTATTAATTTGGTACTTATTAAAACATAACAATTGCCGTGACAATGGCATTGTGGTTGAGAAAGTTGAATGCCTGCACCCGCTCTTCAGAAAGGCTAAGATGTCGGTCTCGTGTACCACGCGATGTTAGGCATGTTAAACCTCCCTACCCTGCGTACAAACCCCGGGAGTTAAGTTTAATATAGAGTAAGGCGAAACATATGTCTGGCGTCGGTGACTGGACATAGTCGCTGAAATAGGCAGACGGTAAAGAAACTAAATACAATAATACTTTTTTAGGATACATTTTAGGATTATTTTGAAAAACACATTATCTCCAAAGCTGTACCCGTTTTTTAAGAAAGTGACAGAAAAATATTAATGTTCGGACACAGCCAGTGCCTTATGGTAGTCAATTTTCATTAATGTACATTTTTATAACTCAATTTTCTATTAACCTAGAAAAAATACATTTCCTTTTTTAGCAATAATTTTTTTTAATTGGTCCAATTGAACAGCCTAATGTGTCGAAGATTAATCAACATTAATTTACGTTCATTTGAAGAAATGTTTTGTGAGTTTAAAAGCCTATCTATGAATCAAATTTTTTATGAAAATTTGCTGGAATACAGTTATTCTGTAAAACACTAGATGACTTCAAAATTCATAACGTTACTTTATTTTCCGGCGTAATAAATGCCGAATAGACGGCTTGGACCGCTTAGAAAGGTTACAAATATAGTTTCTCTCAAGCTCATCTAAAGGCATAAGTACAATAGAATCCGTACCTTCTCCGTCCTCCGCTCTTCACGTTCCCGCTTCATAAGCTTGGTATGTAAACAAAAGAGTAGATAAATGACAACATCGCTTTGCTGAGTATGTACAATTATTGCGAGCCTTCTAGAAAACACAGGCCGAATGAGACGCCACCTGCTGAGAAGTAGTTCAACTTAGTAAGACTTTATGTTGAATTAAACAGTTTTTAAGGAAATCCGAAGTTCAAGATCTTTGGCAGCACTTGTCATGATAATATTTTCTATCTCTGTCGGAGGCACTTATTCGTCTAGAATATCGCAGCCTTAAGCTTGACAGAGCTGAGATTGATGAAGTGCTGCAACGTTTATATAAACCACTTGTTGAATCACTAAGTGAAATATCTAGAAACACATAAAAACTTAAAGTGCATCCACCAGCTAAACGAATCAAAGAAGAAGCAGCACCAGAAAAGAAACGTAAAGTCGAGTTCCTTGAAGACAGTGAAGTTTTTGAAACCAAGCCAGATGTGGAAACAAGTTAAGGTGTGGAAACAAGTTCAGGTGCGGAAACAAGTTCAGATGGGAATATCTCGTTACTTCAAGAGATTGATTAAGGTCTACGATCTAGGACAGCCACACAAGCACGTCAAAAAATTTTGGATCAATAACCGTTAAAAGTTCGATATTATGTAGACAAGTATTTTACTGAACCATCGAAGGATGGTATTGTTGATTAAACGTATGGTGCTCTCTACGATGGAGATGCTGGGAGATGGGTCTTGGTAGCAAATACGTAGACACCACTGAAGATGAAATTCAAGTAAATGACAAGAGATATCCCCAAACACCAGGTCTACTAGAATTGATATTTATGAAAAACCTAAGGGGTATACCTATAGAGATCTTAAACACTATAGAGATAATCTAGAAACAACTTGCGACCATAAAATGAAACATGATCCCAATGCACGAACCAAAGGTTGTTTTTCCGAAAAGTATCTGACTATAATAAAACCAATGATAAGTTCACGAGCGCAAACATCATTAGCATCAGTGTAGGGTTTTACGAGGAAAAACTACAAAAGACGAAACAAACAGACATCTATCTGGTTGAACGCATCTTGAAGAAGAAAGGCGAGAAACTCTATGTAAAATGGTTGGGCTTTGATAAATCTCATAGTTCTTGGATAAATTCAGATGGTGTTAAATAAGCTTATATTTAATGCATAAATGTACTAAATAAATAAAAGTCTTTGTTAAAATTAACGTGTTTTTATTTTTCCATATAGCATTGACTAATACAATTAAAAATTATGACTGAAAATTATCCTGAATAAACTTCTCCTGCGGTACATCTGCTATATGTAGATTGTTTCTCTTCGCGTTAAGGTATTTTACTTCGGTCTTTATTCTGTTAAAGAGATTTGCCAAATTTGAATCACACAGCATGTTTAGAACCACTTCCCAATCGGGTTGTTTATTTTTCAAGTTCTTGACAGCTTTTCTAAAACTTTTATTCTGGGTTCTTTCAGCATGATATGGATAGGTGGGGTCTTTCTCATTTCTTGAAAGTAAACCAAAACACAAAGTTTTCCAGGGTTGCTTGGTTTTGGAGATATGTCTTTAAGATATTCTGTGACTTTAGCGTTTGTTTCTCGCATGCTCTGCACTTCATCATCTATCTCCATTAATTTTACTTCAATTCCTTTAAGGTTGTCTCTATTTTTTATTAAATTCGCTTAGGAAATAACAAAAATAATTTGGTTACATTTTTTATAGAAACGATTGGATATCCAACAAGCCAAGCTTAATATCAAATCTTTGCACACATTTGTACCAGACAGTTTTCAGCTTGTGTTCCACCAAGTATGTAGTAGCTGTTGGTGTTAATTCAGATGTGACTCTAAATGTCACTCTAAGTTGTTGTAATAAGCAATTACCTCTTTAGTTTTCTTATTTTCCAACCAATGTCTTAATATTTTCTCACCATCTTTTTCACTTGTAACGAGCACAATTCACAGTATCATCTCATAACTACATGTGTTTAACTAAATAAAAAACTCAGTTTATATATTTATTAACACACATATTTGCAATACATATTTTTAGGTGAAATGTTGCATTTAACAGAAAACTATATTAACATAAATACAGTTAGACCTATAAGAAAACCACTTGATATAAATACAAAAATATAATTTGATGTGAACAGATAAGAATCAGTTAATATGAGGAGAGTTCTTCAATCAGTTGTCTCACCACGGTACCATCCTCAAACAGGAATATAAGTTTATAACGCACCACTTCAGATTTGCTTTTGGACATGTACATTGAAAGTTCGATGAACTCATCGTTGTGTTTCTGTGTTGTTGGAAGACTAGACCATTTCGTGCAGTCGTCGTCATCGAAACAGATTCGCACTTCTTCTACATTTGGTGGTTTGTAAAACACATTTTGAGATAGTGCTGTCAGGATGATGAAAGTTACTTTAAGATGAACCATTGTATATCGAATGTATTTCTTTGAAACGATCAAGTACTTGCTTCTTTGCAAAGTGTAAGCACTCTAACATACAAACTCGGAATGGTGGTTCACAGTGTTTAACACAATATTTATAAGCTTCATCGTCACACGGTAGCTGTTCCTTATTAAAACGTTTGAGATCATCAGCGATACAGTACAGGAAATCGCCAAGTCTATAAGCAAAGTAAAAATTAGTTAGAAGCTTTAATCTATCGTTGATGATATCAACCAGGTCTAGTAGTTGTTGAACTGTATCTTCGGTTAAATAAAAAGTAACAGAGTCCTCTGAGACTGATATACCTTTACTGTTTAGTATTTAAATAGGTTTGACGATACATATTCCAATATTTTCTGGTTCAATCGTATTGCCTTTGGTGAAGTACTATTCAGCTGCTTTTTCCAGTGTTAAAATAAAATACTCCCATTCCAATGAGCCAGATGAGATTGTTATATTTGACTCTGATGGGTACAAGTTTGTATTCACAATTTTACTGAATTCACAATTTTATTGAAATCAATCCAGCAGCTTTTGATAAAGGTAGATTAATAGTATGCCTTGTTTCCAGCAACATTCTACTTTCTTGTTTGATCTCATTAATATTCTGCCGTAGAGTTGCATCAATTCGATTCCAATAAAAATTGTAATATACGTAAATAGTAATGTATATATATATATATATATATATATATATATATATATATATATATATATATATATATATATATATATATATTGATATTTAACAATATCAAACTTAACTTACTAGCTACTATAGGCAAAGCTTAAAACTAAAAACTTAAAACTAGGTACTTACGAGTAAACTAAAATATCACTAATTAAAATACTGAAGGTTTATGAACGATAATTATCACAACACTAACATTGCCACAAAATGTCTATAGTGTAGAGAACCTGGTAGCAATTTAAGTTGGTATCGAAGATGATATCGTGCAGAATACTGATTCCAGTAGAGAAACTTTTCGTATAGAACATTCCAGAGCATTGCCCATGAATTGAAATCTATCGGAAAAGTAGAAATAAAAGTTTAAGACAAATGTAATGACAAGCGAAATTCACATACTAGGGGTCAATAAATATAAATGATGTTTTATATATGTGGAACAGATAAAATGTGTAAAGCAAATGCAAATGCACACAAAATATAAACACGGTTTTATAAACCACACAAGTAAATTACATCAAAGTAAGGTACAAATCAAATTGATATAAAATACTTGCGAAAGATGCAAATGTTTTAAATATCCAGTAAAATCAACTTGTAAAATAGCATTGCACTGTTTTCCAGTAAAGATCTGCATACATAGGCAGGTGTTCTAAAATACAAAATGAGAAAATTAATTCAAACATATATAAAAGGACATTTCTCAAGTAATAAATCTAGAGAATGGTTTGTAAATTAATTTTAAGAGAACTATAAACGATAAATTAAATATAAACACTACAGTTCAGTGAAGTGAATATTAGTTTTTCAAGCCACATGGTAGACATTTAAAAGAAATGAAATATGGCTATGATATATATATATATATATATATATATATATATATATATATATATATATATATATATATATATATATATATATATTGTAATATCCCCAAAGCTAATTGAATTTTTACACACAAAACAACAAAACAAAAGGCAACGATACAACTAAAATGGCAACATAGCATGATATTGTGTAATACCTAATTGAAACAAATTTTATTTCAAGGAAATGCATCTTAGTCTGGTTTGCAATGTTAAATTTTATTCCATTAAATCCCTGACTACATTAAATTACTACAGGTGACCTGAAATGTATTCACTTACCTTACTTTAAAGGCCTCTACATTTGCTTACTAAGAATGAATAATTTTCTGGGCTACCAGGATGGCTACCAGGATGGATTAAGGCGTGAAAATCTAGGGTTAGGACCAGGTTGTGTTTGTTCAGACTATGGGTTGGAACATTGTGAGAGAAACTCTATAATTCGCAAACACTTAATTTATTTAACAAAGTTTCCCATTGGACCAATACAGTGAAACGGGCATGAAAGCACAGACATCTAGGCGCCCTATTGCTACGAGAAATCACACGGATAGGCCTAATATTACACATATGGGGAATGCACTAGCATAAAAATTTGGATCGCTTGGAGGGGTGATGACCTGGTGTGGATCAAGGTCTCCGATGTCACTCTCAGTTCCCACAGTGGTGTAGAATTAAAGATTGGTATTTTTATTTCATTATTCATTATTTAGATTTTATTGGTTTCATCGTTCAAATTTCAGTTTTGGTTTGTCTTTGCTTTATTACCGTGGGACTGATTGAGCAACACCGCAGAACAGGACACCACACCGGGGCATATACTTGAGGCTAACCGACTCCTCCCTCTACGTCTCTCATGTGGCCATTGGTCACTAGGAAATGACGCATTGCGCATTTGGGTTGCCCTTTCAACTTCCATGGTGCCACAGTTAAGATTTTTCGCGAGCCCTTTCTTGGGCTATAGCCTCACTGGAGGTCTTAGATTTTCGGAGGTTTGGCAGGTCAAGAAGTAGAAAGTTCACCCAAATACCGCTTGAAAAGTATTCTGTTTTGGACCTGTAGGCTCTAGGAGGCGCAAGGGGAAGGTATCGTTGTAATTCAGGCCAGATCACTGTTGACTGACTAAGCGGAGACGATAACAAACCTACTACTACCTCGCCCAATATTTTGACGTGTATCGCAAGCCTTTCAACTAATTACTGACCTTCAGGTTGCCCTCTCGTTTCAGTCATGCAAAATTGTGATAAATCGCGAAGTCCTTCCTAGACTATGCCTCACTGGAGGTCTTAAATGTTCGGATAGTGGCACTTCGTGAAAGAAGGCTTCACCTGAATGTCATTCTAGACACAAGAAGAATAATTACACAACTTTGTCAAAACATAAGGGGAAGTACTTCATTTATTCTATATCCCTTTGCTTTATTTTCCGAACCGTCCAGTGCACATCACATATTCTCAATTTCAAGTTTTAGTTTAATACAAAAGGGGGAACCAAGATGTCTGTTTCAGGTACAAAACAATTTCATCAGGTAACATACAAAATAATGAGATTCCTAACTTCAGGTTTTAGTTTCAAAGTGCATTAAAAGTGTGCCACATGTTTTCGACTTCAAGTTTCAGTTTCAATATTACACAGAGATGGAATTACATACCTTCAGATGTAAGTTTCGGGTTTAAAATTACCTCATGTAGAGCTACATATTGCTGGTTTCCCGATTCAGGTTCAAAATTGTATTATGTAAGACTAGATACCGTTGATTTGAAATTTCAGATTCAAATTATCTTATATAGAGCTACGGACCTCTCGTTTTCAAGTTTCAGATTCAAAATCATATTCTAAAGAGCTGCATACTTCTGGTTTTCCACAATCAGACTTAATTCACATTATAATAAGATACATACTTCTGATTTCATAATTCAGATTTAAATTATATCATAAAGAGCTACAGAATTCTGGTTTCACGATTCAGATTTAAATTATATTATCAAGAGCAATGTACTTCTGGTTTCAAAATTCAGATTTAAATTATATTATAAAGAGCTACTTAATTCTGGTTTCACGATTCAGATTATTATCAAGAGCAACGTACTTCTGGTTTCACAATTCAGATTTAAATTATATTATAAAGAGCTAGATAATTCTGATTTCAGGATTTAGATTTAAATTATATTATAAAGAGCTACATAATTCTGGTTTCATGATTCAGATTTAAATTATATTATAAAGAGCTACAGAATTCTAGTATCACGATTCAGATTCAAATTATATTCTAAGGAGCTACTCAATTCTGGTTTTACGATTTAGATTTAAATTATATTATAAGGAGCTACATAATTCTGGTTTCACGATTCAGATTTAAATTATACTATAAAGAGCTACATAATTCTGGTTTTGCGATTCAGATTTAAATTATATTATAAAGAGCTACATAATTCTGGTTTCACGATTCAGATTTAAATTATATTAAAAAGAGCTACAGAATTCTGGTTCCACGATTCAGATCTAAATTATATTATAAAGAGCTACATAATTCTGGTTTCACGATTCAGATTTAAATATATTATAAAGAGCTACATCATTCTGGTTTCACGATTCAGATTCAAATTATATTCTAAGGAGCTACATGATTCTGGTTTCACGATTCAGATCTAAATTATATTATAAAGAGCTACATAATTCTGGTTTCACGATTCAGATTTAAACCACATCAGGTGTGAACAAGATATTTGTTTTCAAATGCAAAGTAATTTCATTAAATACGGCATGAGCTAGTAACGTTTCTGATTTCAAGTTTCAGTTTACCTATCAGGAAATTTGGCAACTCTTCAGATGCGGAAGTAATTTATCTGAATGACATGCAAACAAGGTAAATTGCAGGCTTCAAGTTTCAGTTTGAATATATCAGATTTTGTGACATTTACCGGCACAAATAATTTCTCGACATAATGTAAACAAATAAGTTTCCAAATTTCAAGTTTAGTTTAAATATGATAAATTTGGCAACGTCTCAATGCTCGAGTAATTCCTCTATGCTATACGCAAACAAATCAAAATTCCAGACTTTAAGTTTTAGTCTGAATATGTTAAATTTGGCAACATCTGAACGCACAAATAATTTTTCTACATACTGTACAAGCAAATAACAGTCCAGATTTCAAGGTTCAGTTTAATTTATACAATTTAAATGCACAAATAATTTCTACATATAATATACAACCAACAAAAATACTAGGTTTCAAGTTTAGTTTAAATATATTAAATTTGGCAACATTTCAATGCTCGAGTATTTCTTCCACACTATATGCAAACAAACTAAAATTCCAGACTTCAAGTTTTAGTCTGAATATGTTAAATTTGGCAACATCTGAACGCACAAATAATTTTTCTACATACTGTACAAGCAAATAACAGTCCAGATTTCAAGGTTCAGTTTAATTTATACAATTTAAATGCACAAATAATTTCTACATATAATATACAACCAACAAAAATACTAGGTTTCAAGTTTAGTTTAAATATATTAAATTTGGCAACATTTCAATGCTCGAGTATTTCTTCCACACTATATGCAAACAAACTAAAATTCCAGACTTCAAGTTTTAGTCCGAATATATCAAACTTGGCAATATCTGAACCCACAAATAATTTTTCTACATGATTAGCAAACAAATAACCGTCCAGATTTCAGGTTTCAGTTTAATTTATACAATTTAAACGTACAAATAATTTCTACGTATAATATGCAACCAGCTAAAATACTAGGTTTCAAGTTTAGTTTAAATATATTAAATTTGGCAACGTTTTTAGATGTAGAGATAATTTCTTTACCTAACAAGCAGATAAAATTCCAGATTTCAAGTTATAGTTTAATCATATTAAATTTGGAAACATTCAAATGCACAACTAACCTTATTAAAACGTATAGCAAATAAAACTCCTGGTTTCATGTCTGGTGACATTTTTAAGTGCACAATTAGTCTCACGAACCGATATACCAACAAATAGAATTTCAGGCTTTAAGTTTCATTCAAATATATCAAATTTGGCAACTCTGAACACACAAATAATTTTACTCAAACTAATAAAATTCCCGATTTCGAGTTTAGTTTAAATCTACTAAATTGGGCAGCATTCAAATGCACGAATAATTTCGCTTTGATAATATACAAATCAACAAAATCTCAGCTCTCAAGTTTTAGTTTAAATATATCGAACTTGGCAACTTTTAATGCACAAATAAAAATAACTAAAATATTAGGGGTCAAGTTTAGTCTAAATACGCCGATTTCGGTAACAAAAAAAATAATATCTGTACATTATATGTTCACAATTAAAACGCTAGGTTTCAAGCTTAGTTTACATATGGCATATTTGGCAACATTTAGATGCAAAAGATACTTTCTATACATGATATATAAGTAAATAAAATGCTAAGTTTCAAGTTTAGATTAAATATAACAAACTTGGTAACATTTAATGCACAAATAAATTTATTCAAATAATATGCAGGCAAATAAACTTACAGGGTTCAAGTTTCCGTTTAAATATATCAAATTGGGCAAACAATATAGGGACACCGATAGCATATGTCATTTTAAAGGTACACTCACCGTTTGCTGTTACATCTGGTCCCAACAGGCTGTGACAGGGACTCCAAGCGGGGACGGCGGCTCGACCACTGGGTCTCGTCTATGTGCGGGGAGTGTAGTGCGATTCGCGTTAACAATACCAGCAGAGGTCCCCTACTTCGACACTCTCGCTCGAATTTTATTCATGGCGCTAGTGTTTACCATAGGCTTTCTCCGCGAGTACGCTATGGAAAAGACTTATAGAATTCCCGCACTATGACCAGCTGACTTCAGACGCGGTTATAGGAAACCCACAGTGTTCAACACAGCATAAATCTGCCAGAATTGATCGTTGCGATAGTATGCTGTGCCTCGTCACCACAGGGTTCCACAAGTCTCTTCAAGAACATCCAGTTCGAAGACAGCTTTGCAGAAGAGCTAACTCTGAGATATCGATGAAAATCGTCCACCATGTCCCAATCGTACGTGGTTTTATATGAATCCACCACCCCTTCAGCGTGAGAACCAATAATTCCAGGCCTAGTCACTAGGGTTTAAAATATACCGGCTATGTACATAATTATCGACTTTATTAGTGCCTACGTGATCTGCAGCATGTCACTCTAGTCTTTTATAAAAAACTCTCTGACTACATTTTAGTATACCCTCTTTTAAGTAAAATCTAATACGTTCCCACACATGAAACTAGACACACTTATAATTAGTCATTTTCTAATGACAAAAACCTTTTAAAAATGCTTCAACTGAGCTCTTCATTCCCTTTCAAGGACTATAATTTGTTACAAGTGATCTAAATATTTTGAAGGTGAGAAAGATAAGAAATTTCATACGAGATGGCCTCTATAGCAACAGTGCCAGGCGCGGTCGCAAGGGAAGCGGTTAGATGTCCAATATTCCAACGGGCCCGACACCTGCCAACAGCGGAACGAGTAAGGAAGTGAAAAACTTATTTACTAAAACGGCCTTTTTAGATATGAATGGAACTGTGTAAATTCTGAACAATTGTATGTGTGAAAATTTCTATCATTGTCATCATATATATATATATATATATATATATATATATATATATATATATATATATATATATATATATATATATATATATATATATATATATTCCATTTCATATTAGATAGATAGATAGAAATAAAAGAAAGATATGCATAAAGCTACGAAGCAGTATTATCATCTGAGAAACTAAATAATATATCTAGTTCAAACAGTGGGCAAATAAATGAGAAAAAATTAAACAATTAATTAGATTTTAGATTAGGGCTAATATAAGAATATGTGGTATAAAATACTAATATCTAGTAAAAGGCATATATAAAATTAAATAAAAACTTATTTTATTTGCGCAACATAATAAAAATACATTAGATTTTTAACAATATAAAATTACAATTAAAATTAAATTATATATATTATAAAACAATCAAAATGATATCTATCAAAGCTCCCATAATCATATTGGGTAGTTTTGTTAAAGGCGTGTATGTTTTTATTGAAGAAATGCGTTATCGTCGCCACCAAAATTATTCAGTCCTACAGGTACGCTCGTGAATTTTAATAGCAGTAAGTTTACTAAAAGCGATTTGTATTATGTCAATGTACGTTTGAGAATAAAGCTTATTTGTGGTTACAAGCTATTTAATTTACTTGTAAAAAGCCACCCACCACAAAATGTTACATAAAAATAGCGACGAGGATAAGTGACTTAAATTGGTAAAAATAGTGAAAAGGTAAAAAGTGATATAAAGTCTAAAATTGTTAAACACACAGTAGGAACTCTGTTAAGTAAAACAATGGCAACAAGTACGAGCATTGGGCATTTAAGAGAATTTAATCCGAGTTTATGCAAGTGGAAGATTTATAAAGAACAGTTAAATCAGTATTTTATTGCAAACAAAATAAGCGAAGATGAAATAAAGAGGGCAGTGTTATTGAATTGTTGCACAGAAAGCAGTTACTAGTTAATATATAATTTATGTGTTCCGTTAAAACCAGAAACGGTAGATTACAAAGTGCTAATCAGGCATTTTGATAAGCATTTTTCACCGATAAAGTTAGCAATTTCTGAAAGACAAAGATTTTATAGTGCAATGAAAGATAAAAATGAAACCATTGCTGAGTGGTACGCAAGAGTTGGGCAATTAGCAGCGAAGTGTGAGTTTCAAACAGAACTTTCTACTATGATACGAGATCGATTTATAATGGGTTTGGAAAAAGGTATTATTTTGGACATATTATTCAAAGAGGACGCAACAACTCTAACATTGAAAAATGCATTAGAAATTGTAAGTAATAAAGTAGCAAACAGTCAGAAAAAGAATGAAGTTTCAATATAAAGGGAATTGGATGTTTTGAAAATTCAACCACAGTCACATTTTCAACCCAGGGGAAGACAGCAAGGCAGTTCAAATTCCAGTGAGCGAAGAGCAAGCAGAGGCAGGTCATTCCCTGAACAGTGGACAAGGCAAGGCCACAGCATAATATATTATGTTGTGGCAAGGCACCAGGCATCGAAAGGTTCGTCGACGACCCGGTATTCCGACAGTGCCATCAGCACCATCAAAATTTCAGAAAATGATGACGTCAGTGGGCAAGGATTAGAAGGCGTTACGTGTTTTTCAGATGATATATTAATTACCGGTAAAGATACAAACGAACATTTACATAGAGTACGAAAAGTTTTAGAACAATTAAATGAATGTGGTTTAACTGTAGAGAAATCTAAATGTGATTTTTTTAAAGACAGTATACAATATATATATATATATATATATATATATATATATATATATATATATATATATATATATATATATATGTTACAAAATAGAACAAACAGGGTTACAGGTTTGTAAAGATAAAGTAGAAGAAATAGTCAATACACCAGCGCCAACAGATCTGACTAGTTTAAAATCAATTTTAGGTCAAATAAATTATTATACTAAATTTATTCCAAATAGTTCGACATTATTATATCAACTTGATAGTTGTGTTATTTGGAGCTGTCGTGACAACATACTACTTGGTTCCGTAACGAGATGGGGACTCCTGTCTTACATCTCACTATGTGCTGTGAGGTTGGCTACCATAGCCGTTTTGCTTTATGGGTGTTTTTTCGCTGCAATTAGGATGGCGATTAGGATTACGAGCTATAATTTGAGCGAAACCGGTCTGCGTTTCTGATTCTCGTGAGAATACATCTAGCCTTACATACGTTGTCCCTACATTAGGGAAGAAATGGGCTAAGGCTGGCAATTTACAAAATTGTTAGTTTGTTGTACACAGTCTCTATTTTCTAACATTTTGTGTTATTTGGAGCTATGGTGACAACCTACTACTTGGTTCCGTAACGAGATGGGGACTCCTGTTTTGCATCTCACTATGTGCTGTGAGGTTGGCTACCATAGCCGTTCTACTTTATAGGTGTTTTGCCGCTGCAATTAGTATACCATACTGACGAGTCTAATTAGAGCGAAAGCGGACTACGGTTCTGATTGTTGTGGTGAGTTATCCTCTATATAAATTTTTGAGAATAAATCAGCCATGGCAGTGGACAATGGAATGCTCTTAGGCGTTTAAAAAACTTAAAGAAATATTAAGTTCAGCAGAAATTTTGGTACATTATAATCCAGAAATACCTATCCAATTAACAGCAAATGCATCTTCTTGCAGTATTGGAGTCGAAATTATTATTGCATATTATTGATGGTGTTAAAAGGCCACTAGCTTATGCATCGAGAACACTTTCAAAAGACGAGTTGTATTATAGTGAAATTGAAAAAGAGGCATTAGCAATTATTTTTGGGATTCAGAAATTTATTCAATATTTGTATTATTAAAAGTTTACATTGATAACTGATCGTAAACCACTGCAATTTTCGGTCCTTAAACAGGAATTCATATTTTTGCAGCAAATCGATTTCAGAGATGGTTATTAATTCTTTCCAATTTTCGGTATGATATACAGTATATAAAATCAAAAATAATATTGCTGATTTTCTTTCTAGGTTGCCGATAAGAAATAATATGCAAAATATAAGCGAAATTTCATATTTAAATTATGTTGAAGAAAGTAATATGTCAATATTAAATAGTAACTTGATAGGTAGAGAAACTTTAAATGGCCAAAAATTACAAAAAGTTTATCACTATATAAATAATGGTTGGATTTCATGGAACAAAATAAAAAAAGATGAAAGGTTTAGCAAGATCTTATGTATGGTGGCCTAAAATGAATGAACACATTGAAAATAGTTACTTTATGTAATGCATGTTTACAATTTATAAATTCACCATAATGTGCAAAATTAATTAATTGGGAATATCCAGAAAAAGTGTGGGATAGATTTCATATAGACTATTTAGGCCCATTTATGAATAATAAGTATATGCTTATTTTAGTTGACGCTTACTCAAAATGGATAGAAGCATTTGTTGTAAATATTCCAAGTACAGATAATACAATTAAAACATTAGTATCAGTAGATAGGGAGTCACCCTGGCTGACCCCCTCCACTTTTCTGCGCATGCGTTAACAGATGACGTCACGACGGCGGGAGTGAACTGATAGGTTCCAAGTTCCCGCCAGTCACCATGCGAGCATGCGTTAACAGATGGCGGGTAACGGCAATCTGAGAATTAGCCATGTGAGTATGCGTGTATACGTGTATGCTTGTATACAGGCTTGTTTGTTATGAGCCTGCCATGTGAAAATTTGTGGTTATGACTATTTGTTTGTTAAGGTTAAGTGCTGTATGTTTGATGGCGTGTTTTAGGGTTGCTATGGCACTACCTTTTGGCGCGGAATTTGAAATTTATCGAAAAGGTTTGCGCCTGTGCAGAGTCCATATATTTGTTGGATTTATTATAGGTATTCTGGACTCTGCACAGACACACACACTCATAAACACACACACAGAGAGAAGGCAAGCTAGCGGGTACTTGAAATGGACAACTAATTTGTTTTATAGACTGAAGGAGAGGCTGAGAATTGAACCTGGTCTCTCGAAGAACAGACGAGACGCTTTAACCAACTAGGCCATTGAGATATATAAAATATGTACTGTTAAAGCAGCTATATATACAACGATCTTTTTTAAATTAATATCAGAGATTGCTTTTAACAAACGACATATATATTCATTCATATATTCAAGTATTAATATAACACGGTCGATTTATTATGCATTTGTTTACCGAATTTGAATAACACCTAGAAAACCTTATAAGAGAGGACTCACAGCAAGTAATGCAATGACGTAATGTATTCTTAGTTGCAGTTTGTAATAGCAGTTTGTAATAAATTATAGTTATTATAGTTTCGCCACAACCTGTACCGCCTGAGGCATATTAGTACGTTATACAATTTATGCGAACGTGACGGAGAAGCGTCCCCGTGAAAGTTATATATCTAAGAACCGTCCAGTATGTAAATGTCGATAACTAAAATCAACGAACTCTATACTTGAAATATATATTGACTAGACTATAACAGGTACATGCTTCTTGAGATGAGTTTGCGCGGCTAAAACACAGATGGCCTATGATACCAGAAAACAGTTAATTATTTCTGTTGAAGGTTGGCGTTATATATTAAATTAACAAAAATGTACATATTTAATTCAGGAAAACATTAACAAGAAACAGTGTACCAGGAGTGTTCAATAATAACATAGATTTAAAACGAAAATTTTTAAACGACGGAGTGTTCAATGTAATTAAGAATGGAATTTAAACACACCCCACCAATGTATACAAGGGGTATTAAATAATAACACTGGTTTGAAACAATATATATATATATATATATATATATATATATATATATATATATATATATATATATATATATATATATATATATATATATATATATATATATATATATATACAAAGGTTACCCATTAAGAATGGGGTTTTTTAAAAATACACACACACACATACAGAGATACGGTTTTCAAACCTTTGTGCCATCCATGACGGGATCGTAATTTGTGGCATCTTCCATTCTACGCACGCAGTAACTAGCTAGGGTGTGTGGGTTGTACGTAGATATGGTCAGAGTTAGCTTACCCTCCATACAGTTGGAGTAACAACAATATTTCAAATATGACATCGCTGTCACAAATATTGGTTTTCCAACTGTGTGTATCGTGGATGCCATAAATATGAGGATTCTGGTTATGCGTGAAACTAAGATGCCATAACTTAGAATGCGACGTTGACAAATTACAAGCTCCGTCGCAAAAGCTAATTAAAATTGTTGCTAACTAGGTAAAATGTATTTTGTTACATTTAAATCGTTCTTGCACTTTCGTGTCCATTTTTTGTTTGGTAATATACTTACTCTATCTTAAATTCCTATCTTAATTAAGCGGCGATCAGTTTAGTTTCTAAGGCATAGAATGGTAAATTTTAACGTTTTTGAAAAGCATTCTTTATAACTTTATAACTAAAAAATAGTAAAACATCTGGCTAATAAAATTGAAAGTGTTAAAATATATGACAGTATATAAATATGATCAGCCAAAAACTAATTCAGACTGTAATCATTGTTATAAGAGTATCTCTGTTACTATGCGTTTTCTATAAATAATTTAACTGCAATTCGCCTGATTTTCTGTTGCACTATTACTATTTATTTGTTTGGTCTTCTAATCCGCTTAGAAAAAGTAGTTGTCCAAGTAACTGTCTTTCCTAACCTCGTTTAGCATTGTCTTTACTGCTTCTCAGTTAATACTATGCCATAGAGGGTCAGTTTTTTATTTTTATCTACTAATTGTTTTCTATTATGTTTACACTGGCTTTGTTGTCTCAGTTTACCGATGATTCATCTATTATACTATAAACAAATTATTACACCTTCAAAGTGTTTTTTAAGTATAAGTAAAAATTAGTTTTTTTTCAGCAAAATGTTCAGTCTCTTACATTTTGGTGATACTATTTACTTTGTATGTCTGACAAAACATAATAGTAAAAACAAAAGGAAACAAAGTACTGCGGTTAGGTGGTCAGATGGCAGGTTCTATGAAGCAACTATATTAACTACGTCTAAAGAAAGAAGTATGGACATCAATCTAAGTAATACAACTCCAAGAAACTATCCTGGATATTTTCCTGGCCCATCCCCTTCCTGAGTAGGGATATATAACGTGCTCAACATCGCATGGTACACGGGACTGACCACTTAACTCCACCTTCAAAGGGCGAAACGTGCAGACATTCAACTAGCTCAAGCAAAATGTCACAACCTCGATCGATCCTAATTTACAGTATGTAGGTTCTGAAAAATAATTTGACGCTTCTGCTGGGAATCGAAGCCAGGAATTTTGGGTCCAGAGGCACACGTCCTTACCACTGGACCATCGATAAGCTAAGCCAAATCTTAAACTACCCATACGATGGTTTAAAGGTCTTCAGAGTGCGGCTTCTGCGTCACGGTTATAAGCGAAAACATCAACCTTAATAAGAATCCAAAAAAATAGCAACATAAAAAATCGATTTTTTATGTTGCTTATATATATATATATATATATATATATATATATATATATATATATATATATATAAGCACATACGCACATAATACATTTTTTATGTTGCTGGTTTTTTTGGGGTCAATGACGTTCTAAAATAATTTTTTTACACGACTGTTTGAAAAAAATTCCCCAATACAATATATCTACTTTGACAATGTCAAATATATATATATAATAGTTCAGTTTGCTTTAAATGTAGCTACTGGACCCACTCTCACCGTACACCGATTTATGCAGCAACTGCTAAAATATAGAAGGCTAAAATGAACGCATCAGCGTTAAGGTTCGATTATAGCTTTATTTTGTGCCAAAACACAGAAGGCCCAAGATCTGCTGGATATACTTACTACATATACAACGCCAGCACACTTAATATATGCATATTATATATATATATATATATATATATATATATATATATATATATATATATATATATATATATATATATATATATTATAAGGTCCTGGTATATTAGCAGTTAACTTTTGTCGGTAAACATTTATTTTTGACCCTTCAGCTCTTATTTTGCAAGTTTTCGTGATTTTATTGGCATCTAAATTTTTTATAAATTATTTCGATAAATAATTCTCATACCACAAGTGCAATGCTGATTGAAAGTTTATATCTGTGTATTTGCTACGCCCTGTACAAAATAGAAATTAAGCTACAGCTGGTGCTCGATCTAGACGAAGTAATTTAAAGAAAAAGCTTGTTTTACGTAAACTCATATTGAGAATGTCATGCCTTAAGTCTCACGGTCCTCTCCTGCAGATACAATAATTTATTAGTTTGGGTCTGATTATTCTTAAAATAACATGACAAAGGGAGTGTCGATGTATATATTTGTACTTATATCTCAAGAGTTTGAGAGGTTTAGACCATTAAGCAGAAACAGACACCCTAATATCGTGAGAAATTCTTATTCCTGTGTCATCCAGTTCGAGCATCGTTACATAAAAATTAAAGATATATGGAATTGACAATGAAATGTAAACCTTCATGCCACCAATATGCAATAATCAATGCAAGTTATGAATATTATAATTATATACACTATTCCTTATGAAGTAAGGTAATTAATTAGAAATCGATGCCAGGCGACTCGCAAAAAAAAATGTATTTGCACATTCTAGTCTTATTTTAACTGCAGTCGTTTTTGTTTTAACTAGGATAATTGTTACACACGCTTTGCATAGAGAATCTCGTGGCTGATTAAATTTTAAGTAGACTTAATATGTTGTAAAGTAAAAATCAAGTTTCCACCTTACAAACGGTATTGTGAGTTAATTGCCAGCTGTATATGCGAATTTTTAAACTGGCAGACATAAATATATTTTATTTGCAGGTTCGTGGCAAGCAGGTATATAAAAGATGCACACAATATTTCGTATGCAATTTGAAACGGAATTGCCAGAATAATTCGGCACTGTTTAAAAAAAATGTAATGTTTTACGTAATGGCACGTACGCAGCGTTAGGTCGATAACTGTGTACATAGTTGATGTCTCGTCAACCATAACGACTATGTCTGTTTTTCATTGTTCCCACGCGGAGGCGGAGCGAATTCATATAAAAGAAACGTGGATTTGTACAGACGCGGAGATCTAGTTTGAGCTTTCAAACGGTCTGATCTCCACAATCCCACCTGACCAGCTGAAAAAACTTGCAGTAGGCATTAAGCACCAGAGAAGCGAGCGCGAATGCTGAAACAAGGGAAATCTGCTGGTAATATCGCGGTTTCTTTAACCTCCTCCCTGACCAGCTGGAAAAACTTGCAGTAAGCATTAAGCGCCAGACACGCGAGCGCGAATGCTGAAACAAGGGAAATCTGCTGGTAATATCGCGGTTTCTTTAACCTCCTCCCTGACCAGCTGAAAAAACTTGCAGTAAGCATTAAGCGCCAGAGACGCGAGCGCGAATGCTGAAACAAGGGAAATCTGCTGGTAATATCGCGGTTTCTTTAACCTCCTCCCTGACCAGCTGAAAAAACTTGCAGTAAGCATTAAGCGCCAGAGAAGCGAGCGCGAATGCTGAAACAAGGGAAATCTGCTGGTAATATCGCGGTTTCTTTAACCTCCTCCCTGACCAGCTAAAAAACTTGTAGTAAGCATTAAGCACCAGAGGCGCGAGCGCGAATGCTGAAACAAGGGACATCTGCTGGTAATATCGCATCTTTTCAAACGTTCTTCATCACTAGTGGAAAGAACCTGTAGTAAACGCTAAGCGGCAGAGACTCGCGCGCGAGTGTGGAAACAGGGGAAATCGGCTGGTAATATCGCGGTCCAAACATCCTCCCCAACTAACGGAGAAGATCTGTGGCAAGCACTGAACGCCATAATCTCGCGCGCAAACGGGGATCTTCCCCCCGGAAATTTTCACGGTTCCCCAGAGCAGAAAAACCCCGCACGCGGGCTCATTTCGAACTCGCCCCGCTTTGCCAGGAAATACAAGATGTGGGAAACGTCCCCACACCTAGATGAGACCCCGGAGTCGAGTAGCTGTCCCCGCGGGGAGGATATGCAGCAGCCGGTCATGAAGAGAAGCAATTCAGCAAACGGTGAGTGTACCTTTCAACTGACATATGCTATCGGGTGTCTCAAAATTGCACGGCCAAGAAAATGCTTTGCGTGCCTCAACAGTGCTATTCAAGAATAGGGGTAGTATAAGTAGGCATCCGTAATATGTTGCCAAATTTAATAAATTTAAACAGAAACTTGAACCCTTGAAGTTTATTTGTCTGCATATTATTTGAAGAAATTATTTGTGCATTTGAATGTTGCCCAATTTGATATTTATAAACTAGACTTGAAACCGGAAATTTTATGTTAAAGAGATTGTGCATTCAAATGTTGCCACATTTTATATACTTAAACAAAACTTGAACCGCGGAAGTTTAATTGTCTGCGTATTATTCAGAGAAATTATTTTAAATGTTGCCAAATTTGTCATATTTAAACTAAATTTGAACTCTAGAATTTTAGGTGTTTATAGATCATGTAGAGAAATTATTTGGGCATATAAGGTTGTCAAATTCGATATGCTTAAAAAGTTGAGAGCTGGGACTTTGTTTATCTGCATACTGTTGTAGGGAAATCATTCGTGCGTTTAAATGTTGCCAAATTCTTTTATTTGAACTAAACTCGAAGGCTGGAATTTTATTTTTGTTTGCATATAGTGTAGAGAGAATACCTGAGCATTTAGGCGTTGCCAAAGTTAATATATTTAAACTAAACTTGAAATTTGGAATTTTGTTTGTTTATATTGTATAAATAAATTATTTTTTGCAGTAAAGTGTTGCGAAATTTGATATATTTAAACTGAAACTAGAAGCCTGGAATCTTAGTTTATTTGTGTATTATTTTAAGAATTACTTTCGCCTCTGAAAGTTGCCAAATTTAATGATACTTAGACTGAGACTTGAAATCAGAAACGTTACTAGCTCGTGCAGTACTTAATGAAAGTCCGTTGCATTTGAAAAGGAAATCTTGTTCCCATTTAATAATATTTAAACTGAAACTTGGAGGCGGGAATATTACTAGCTTTTGTATTATTTAGTGAAATTATTTTTGAATCTGAAACTTAAAGACAGAATTTTGTTGCTCCTTATAGTACAATTTAAATCTAAATCGTGAAACCAGAATTGCGTAGCTCCTTATGATATAGTTTAAACATTAATCATGAAACCAGAATTATGTAGTTTATTATAATATAATTCAAATCTGAAACGTAAAACCAGAGTTATTTATTTCATTATAATATAACTTAAATCTGAACCATGAAAACATAAGTATCCAGCTCTTTATAATATAATTTAAATTTGAATAGTGAAACCAGTAACATATGGCTCTTTATAACATAATGCTAAATTTGAATCACAAAACCAGAAACATGTAGTTCGTTATAATATAATTTTAAATCTGAAATTTGAAAACAAACAGTCGGTAGCTCTATATAAGATAATTTGAACCTGAAACTTGAAATCGGAAGTAACTAGCTCTACATAATGTAATTTTAAACCTGAAACCTAAAATTAAAGGTATTTAATTCCATTTTTGTGTAAATATTGAAAATGAAACTTGAAATCAAAACAATGTGGCACCATTCTAATGCACTTTGAAACCAAAACTCGAAGTTGGGAATCTCATTGTTTTGTATATTACCGGATGATATTATTTTCTACCTGAAACAGACATCTTGGCTCCCCTTTGTGTATTAAACTGAAACTTGAAATGTGAGTGTATGTGGTGTGCACTGGACGGTTCGGAAAAGAAAGGAAAGGGACATTATGTAAATGAAGTACTTCTCCAGGTGTTCTGACAAACTTGTGTAATTATTCTCTTGATGTCTAGAATGACATTCAGGTGAAGTCTCGCTCCATGAAGGGCCAATTTCCGAAATAAAAGACCTGAGATGTCAGGCCAGCCCTGAAGGCTTCGCGATATATATAAATTCGGCATGAGTGAACCTTCTACTTCTTGACTTGCCAAACCTCCGAAAATCAAAGACCTCCAATTGAGGCTATAGTCCAAGAAGGGCTCGTGAAAACCTTAACTATGGCACAATGGTTGTGGAAAAGGCAACCCAAATGCGCAATGCGTCATTTCCTAGTGATCAATAACCATATGAGAGACGTAGAGGAAAGTGTCGGTAAGCCTCAAATATATGCCTGGGTGTGGTGTCCTGTTCTGCGGTGTTGCTCAATCAGTCCCACAGTAATAAAGCAAAGACAAACCAAAACTGAAATATGAACCATGAAACCAGAAAATTCTAAACAATGAATATTGCAATGAAAATATCAATCCTTTATTCTACGCCACTCTGGAGACTGAGAGTGACATCGGGGATCTCGATACACACCAAGTCATCAACCCTCCAAGCGATCCAAATTCTTTATGCTAGTGCACTCCCCATATGTTCGAGATTAACCCCAGCCGTGTGATTTTTCGTAGCGAAAGGTGCCTAGATGTCTGTGCCGTCTTGCCCGCTTCACTGCATTGGTCAAATTATAAACATTGTCAAATAAATTAGGTGTTTACGAATTATAGCGTTTTTCTCGCAATGTTCCAGCCCATAGCCTGAACAAACACAACCTGGTCCTAGCCCTAGATTTTCACGCCTTAATATTTATCCTGGTAGCCCAGAAAATTAGTCATTCTTACTAGGCAAGCGTAGAGGCCTTTAAGATAAGGTAAGTGAATACATTTCAGGTCACCCGTAGTAATTTAAAGTAGTCAGAGATTTAATTGCATAAAATTCAACATTGCAAACCAGACTAATATGCCTTTTCTTTAAAATACAGAGTGTTTAAATTGGGCATTACAATATATGATGTAGCCTTTGTATACCATACGTCTGTCAATAGGTATTTGTTTTTTTGTAAAAATAAAAGGGGGGGGGGGGTATTACACTTCAAAGCCGTGACCAGGATGACAAATCATTTTGCAATGATTTTGCAGAGTTTTATTTAATTTTGCAATATTTTATCAAATATTTCTGGGTTACTACAAATTTAAAAGCTGCTAAGCGGCTTACACTGTTTCATTGTGACCAGGTCACTATGGTTTAAAGATTGGAACAATTGAACAGAGAGAAACGCAAACAAATTAACTCTACAGTTTTCTACCGTGTGAAATATGTTTCAGCAGCCGTTAAACATCTGCGGTGTCGCTGAATAGCGACACTGCAGCAACGACCATCCCAATAGAAGGCCAGCTCCCATGGACACGCTCCTGTACACCTACAAGCGAGATGACCAAGAAGGGTTGTCTGTCAAAGTAACATTCCGGAAGACATCGCTGGACTAGGCATGCCAAACAGTGCCTGAACTTAGCACGATTGGCTCGTGCAAATCTGTAGAAGGTAGTGTGGATGTAGGGCCTTTTAAAGTATTGTAACTTGGCTTGCACTTGTGTGTGGGATTCTGTATTTTCTCGTTGAGTGTAGTCATCATCACAGTTTTTAGGGCGACGTCGCTTTGTCTTCGCATGAATGATTCTCTGTCTTCAATAATTCGCATTTCGTTGTAGTTTCTCATTTCGTCTATTGGGTGGAGTTTATCAACGGTCGAGTAACATTTTCGGAAGCCTTTTGTGTCCTGGATTATATCCAACAAGTCTTGCTATTATTATTGCTTTAGTTTTACATTTTATTCTGTCAACATTCTTTAACCCACATGATGCAGCGATCTGGTGGTAATAGTGTGTTCTCGTGGACAAAGATCCTCTGTTCAATTTCCAATCGGGTTGGCTTCCGGTGGAAGCGGCATTTTCTTATCCATACATGCTGTAAATTCTACAGTAACTCAGGTTTTGGAATTGTGGTTGATCTATGTGGAGGGTCTACACGCCCCGCCTATAGTGGCATAAAGCCGTCGGTCCCGTCCACCATGTAATGTTAGGCACGTTAAAAATCCCTACACGTCTTACAGAAGTGAAGAGGGGTTATGATATGTCTCTGTTTTTAGTATGGTGAGGTGGAAATAATATTAGCGTCTGTGTTACAGGTGAGATAACATAGTCATCATTTTGTTACCGCTTGTAGTTTATTTTTTCATAATAGCATCGGTGCACTTTACCTTTATTTTGCCTTGCTTTCAATAATCTTGATCATCCTTAGCGCTTGATATCTTGATGGTTTAAAACTTGCTTTAGTGTTTTGTCAGTAATCACGTAAGTACCTTGCTTTCGTCAATATATTCAAATTTGCACGCGTTTATTTTAGCTTTGCGGCATTTTCCAACAGCTGTTACGTATGTGAATGTCTGCTTCAGGGTCCGAGTGTGAATTCTGTCCTCCTAAAAATTTCTAATCAAGTCTGACTAGCCGTGGCACTTAATATTTTGTATTGAAACTTGCTTTGGTATTTGTTATTATCTTTGTTTCTGTCAATGCAATGTTGATGTTTTACAAGGGTTTCGTTTAAACTTTGCAGCGTTTTCTAATGGTCAGTTGATGTCATTGCATCCTCATTTTAAATCCGATTGTATCTTAGCTTTAAATATGCTCTTTAACTCTCAACTCCGCAATCTTAAATTGTTGATTTTCTCACATCATGCGGTCAGGAGTACGTTCCAAGTAGGGCAGGGCGCCTGTGTAGATTGGGATATGTTCAGTCAAGTCAAATAGTTGGTCTGGGTTTGTTTTGGTTGAATGATTATTTCTATATGAGGATTCTCCACAAGAAGTGTATGTTGTAAATCTCCGTCAAACATTGCGAATTCTGAGCAGCCCGCCACTGTTCAGACAGGGAACTTTAGTCTTCTGCTCCAAAAGAGATACGGCGGCACTACAGGAGTGTTTAACACGTTGCCATCTGGCAGCATATTCCTCTGCTCGGGGCAGGCAAATATGATAGGGAATGCAAGATGCATCGACTTGTGCGTTAACATAGGCGTCGCACAATTTACATGTTTCGGGGAAGGGTTTATTCAAGTTATTATTTCTGAATATGATAGTAAATTAATGGTGTTTCGACTTGTACGTTGACATAGGCAAAGAGTTTATATATGTTCAGGGTAAGGGTCTCTTCGAATTTTATTTCCGACTGTGATAGGAAATGCGTGGTACATTAGCTTGTACTTTGACAGAGTTTATGTGCTTAGGTTAGGAGTTCCTTCAAATGGTTATATACTCGTCCGGTTGGACTCGCAAATAAAAATATACGGAGGCTGTATAAGGTCCTGGTATATTAGCAGTTAACTTTTGTCGGTAAACATTTATTTTTAACCCTTCAGCTCTTATTTTGCAAGTTTTCGTAATTATTGGCAACTAATTTTTTTATAAATTATTTCGATAAATAATTCTCATACCACAAGTGCAATGCTGATTGAAAGTTTATATCTGTGTATTTGCTACGCCCTGTACAAAATAGAAATTAAGCTACAGCTGGTGCTCGATCTAGACGAAGTAATTTAAAGAAAAAGCTTGTTTTACGTAAACTCATATTAAGAATGTCATGCCTTAAGTCTCACGGTCCTCTCTTGCAGATACAATAATTTATTAGTTTGGGTCTGATTATTCTTAAAATAACATGACAAAGGGAGTGTCGATGTATATATTTGTACTTATATCTCAAGAGTTTGAGAGGTTTAGACCATTAAGCAGAAACAGACACCCTAATATCGTGAGAAATTCTTATTCCTGTGTCATCTAGATCGAGCATCGTTACATAAAAATTAAAGATATATGGAATTGACAATGAAATGTAAACCTTCATGCCACCAATATGCAATAATCAATGCAAGTTATGAATATTATAATTATATACACTATTCCTTATGAAGTAAGGTAATTAATTAGAAATCGATGCCAGGCGACTCGCAAAAAAAATGTATTTGCACATTCTCGTCTTATTTTAACTGCAGTCGTTTTTTTTAACTAGGGTAATTGTTACACACGCTTTGCATAGAGAATCTCGTGGCTGATTAAATTTTAAGTAGACTTAATATGTTGTAAAGTAAAAATCAAGTTTCCACCTTACAAACGGTATTGTGAGTTAATTGCCAGCTGTATATGCGAATTTTTAAACTGGCAGACATAAATATATTTTATTTGCAGGTTCGTGGCAAGCAGGTATATAAAAGATGCACACAATATTTCGTATGCAATTTGAAACGGAATTGCCAGAATAATTCGGCACTGTTTAAAAAAAAATATATGTAATGTTTTACGTAATATCGCGTACCCGGCACAAATAAATATTTTTGTAATATTTCTGAATTGTATTTAGATTACCACTACTGTTCGGTGACTAACAAGTACCTGTAGTAATGCAACTTGTGTACATGTACCGATAGCAATGAAAGGGCAACTAACAAAGCAGTGATGCACAGCTACACTCACAGAATAATTGTTATAAATGGAGTAATTGATTAGTAAAGTTAAGTTTTAATTAAAACAGAACATATTACAATGTATTGCAGTATCCATAAAGTTTTTCTTGTGTCGGGTATGTGATCAGGCCGTGTAAGGTGGCACGTACGCAGCGTTAGGTCGATAACTGTGTACATAGTTCATCAACTATGGACATCTCTCGTCAACCATAACGACTATGTCTGTTTTTCATTGTTCCCACGCAAAGGCGGAGCGAATTCATATAAAAGAAACGTGGATTTGTACAGACGGTGAGATCTAGTTTGAGCTTTCAAACGGTCAGATCTCCACAATCCCACCTGACCAGCTGAAAAAAACTTGCAGTAAGCATTAAGCGCCAGAGAAGCGAGCGCAAATGCTAAAACAATGGAAATCTGCTGGTAATATCGCGGTTTCTTTAACCTCCTCCCTGACCAGCTGAAAAAACTTGCAGTAAGCATTAAGCGCCAGACACGCGAGCGCGAATGCTGAAACAAGGGAAATCTGCTGGTAATATCGCGGTTTCTCTAACCTCCTCCCTGACCAGCTGAAAAAACTTGCAGTAAGCATTAAGCGCCAGAAAGCGAGCGCGAATGCTGAAACAAGGGAAATCTGCTGGTAATATCGCGGTTTCTTTAACCTCCTCCCTGACCAGCTGAAAAAACTTGCAGTAAGCATTAAGCGCCAGAGAAGCGAGCGCGAATGCTGAAACAAGGGAAATCTGCTGCTAATATCGCGGTTTCTTTAACCTCCTCCCTGACCAGCTAAAAAAACTTGTAGTAAGCATTAAGCGCCAGAGAAGCAAGCGCGAATGCTGAAACAAGGGAAATCTGCTGGTAATATCGCGGTTTCTTTAACCTCCTCCCTGACCAGCTGAAAAAACTTGTAGTAAGCATTAAGCGCCAGACACGCGAGCGCGAATGCCGACACAGGGGAAATCTGCTGGTAATATCGCATTTTTTCAAACTTTCTTTATCACTAGTGAAAAGAACCTGTAGTAAACGCTAAGCGCCAGAGACACGCGCGCGAGTGTGGAAACAGGGGAAATCGGCTGGTAATATCGCGGTCCAAACATCCTCCCCAACTAACGGAGAAGATCTGTGGCAAGCACTGAACCGGTTCCCCAGAGCAGAAAAACCCCGCACGCGGGCTCATTTCGAACTCACCCCGCTTTGCCAGGAAATACAAGATGTGGGAAACGTCCCCACACCTAGATGAGACCCCGGAGTCGAGTAGCTGTCCCCGCGTGGAGGATCTGCAGCAGCCGGTCATGACGAGAAGCAAATCAGCAAACGGTGAGTGTACCTTTAAACTGACATATGCAATCGGGTGTCTCAAAATTGCACGGCCAAGAAAATGCTTTGCGTGCCTCAACAGTGTTATTCAAGAATAGGGGTAGTATAAGTAGGCATCCGTAATATCTTGCCAAATTTAATATATTTAAACAGAAACTTGAACCCTTGAAGTTTATTTGTCTGCATATGATTTAAAGAAATTATTTGTGCATTTAATGTTGCCCAATTTGATATTTATAAATTAGACTTGAAACCGGAAATTTTATGTTAAAGAGATTGTTTGTGCATTCAAATGTTGCCACATTTTATATACTTAAACAAAACTTGAACCGCGGAAGTTTAATTGTCTGCGTATTATTCAGAGAAATTATTTTAAATGTTGCCAAATTTGTCATATTTAAACTAAATTTGAACTCTAGAATTTTAGTTGTTTATAGATCATGTAGAGAAATTATTTGGGCATATAAGGTTGTCAAATTCGATATGCTTAAAAAGTTGAGAGCCGGGACTTTGTTTATCTGCATACTGTTGTAGGGAAATCATTCGTGCGTTTAAATGTTGCCAAATTCTTTTATTTGAACTAAACTCGAAGGCTGGAATTTTATTTTTGTTTGCATATAGTGTAGAGAGAATACCTGAGCATTTAGGCGTTGCCAAAGTTAATATATTTAAACTAAACTTGAAATTTGGAATTTTGTTTGTTTATATTGTATAAATAAATTATTTTTTGCAGTAAAGTGTTGCGAAATTTGATATATTTAAACTGAAACTAGAAGCCTGGAATCTTAGTTTATTTGTGTATTATTTTAAGAATTACTTTCGCCTCTGAAAGTTGCCAAATTTAATGATACTTAGACTGAGACTTGAAATCAGAAACGTTACTAGCTCGTGCAGTACTTAATGAAAGTCCGTTGCATTTGAAAACGAAATCTTGTTCCCATTTAATAATATTTAAACTGAAACTTGGAGTCGGGAATATTACTAGCTTTTGTATTATTTAGTGAAATTATTTTTGAATATGAAACTTAAAGACAGAATTTTGTTGCTCCTTATAGTACAATTTAAATCTAAATCGTGAAACCAGAATTGCGTAGCTCCTTATGATATAGTTTAAACATTAATCATGAAACCAGAATTACGTAGTTTATTATAATATAATTCAAATCTGAAACGTAAAACCAGAATTATTTATTTCATTATAATATAACTTAAATCTGAACCATGAAAACATAAGTATCTAGCTCTTTATAATATAATTTAAATTTGAATAGTGAAACCAGTAACATATGGCTCTTTATAACATAATGCTAAATTTGAATCACAAAACCAGAAACATGTAGTTCGTTATAATATAATTTTGAATCTGAAATTTGAAAACAAACAGTCCGTAGCTCTATATAAGATAATTTGAACCTGAAACTTGAAATCGGAAGTAACTAGCTCTACATAATGTAATTTTAAACCTGAAACCTACAACTGAAGGTATGTAATTCCATTTTTGTGTAAACATTGAAAATGAAACTTGAAATCAAAACATTCTGGCACCATTCTAATGCACTTTGAAACCAAAACTCGAAGTTAGGAATCTCATGGTTTTGTATATTACCGGATGAAATTATTTTGTACCTGAAACAGACATCTTGGCTTCCCTTTGTGTATTAAACTGAAACTTGAAATGTGAGTGTATGTGGTGTGCACTGGACGGTTCGGAAAAGAAAGGAAAGGGACATTAAGTAAATGAAGTACTTCCCCCGGTGTTCTGACAAATTTGTGTAATTATTCTCTTGATGTCTAGAATGACATTCAGGTAAAGTCTCGCTCCATGAAGTGCCAATTTCCGGAATAAAAGACCTGAGATGTCAGGCCAGCCCTGAAGGCTTCGCGATATATATAAATTCGGCATGAGTGCTGTGAGAGGGCAACCTGAAGGTCAGTAATTAGTTGAAAGCCTTGCGAAATACGTCATAATGTTGGGTGAAGTAATAGTAGGTTGGTTTTCGTTTCCGCTTAGTCAGTAAACAGTGATCTGGCCTGAATAACAATGATACCTTTCCCTTGCGTCTTGTACAACCTACAGGTCCTAAACAAGATAATTTGCAAGCGGTATTTGGGTGAACCTTCTACTTCTTGACTTGCCATACCTCCGAAAATCAAATACCTCCAATTGAGGCTATAGTCCAAGAAGGGCTCGTGAAAACCTTAACTATGGCACAATGGTTGTGGAAAAGGCAACCCAAATGCGCAATGCGTCATTTCCTAGTGATCAATAACCATATGAGAGACGTAGAGGAAACTGTCGGTAAGCCTCAAATATATGCCTGGGTGTGGTGTCCTGTTCTGCGGTGTTGCTCAATCAGTCCCACAGTAATAAAGTAAAGACAAACCAAAACTGAAATATGAACCATGAAACCAGAAAAATCTAAACAATGAATATCGCAATGAAAATATCAATCCTTTATTTTACGCCACTGTGGAGACTGAGAGTGACATCGGGGATCTCGATACACACCAAGTCATCAACCCTCCAAGCGATTCAAATTCTTTATGCTAGTGCACTCCCCATATGTTCGAGGTTAACCCCAGCCGTGTGATTTTTCGTAGCGAAAGGTGCCTAGATGTCTGTGCCGTCTTGCCCGCTTCCCTGCATTGGTCAAATTATAAACATTGTCAAATAAATTAGGTGTTTACGAATTATAGCGTTTTTCTCGCAATGTTCCAGCCCATAGCCTGAACAAACACAACCTGGTCCTAGCCCTAGATTTTCACGCCTTAATATTTATCCTGGTAGCCCAGAAAATTAGTCATTCTTACTAGGCAAGCGTAGAGGCCTTTAAGATAAGGTAAGTGAATACATTTCAGGTCACCCGTAGTAATTTAAAGTAGTCAGAGATTTAATTGCATAAAATTCAACATTGCAAACCAGACTAATATGCCTTTTCTTTAAAATACAGAGTGTTTAAATTGGGCATTACAATATATGATGTAGCCTTTGTATACCATACGTCTGTCAATAGGTATTTGTTTTTTTTGTAAAAATAAAAGGAGGGGATATTACAATATATATATATATATATATATATATATATATATATATATATATATATATATATATATATATATATATATATATATTGTCACAAAGTGACGTAATTGCCATTAGATAATCTAATTAGTTAACAGGGGAATAGATCCGTACCATCTGTATTTAATTTAATTTATTTTTGTTATTAAAACATTCGTAAATGTTTGATAAAATATAGTTTCAAGAACACGTCGCGAGACCGGTGGAAAATTTGGGATTATATTAAGGTAAGGTAAGTGAATACATTTCAGGTCACCCGTAGTAATTTAAAGTGGTCAGAGATTTAATTGCATAAAATTCAACATTGCAAACCAGACTAATATGCCTTTTCTTTAAAATACAGAGTGTTTAAATTGGGCATTACAATATATGATGTAGCCTTTGTATACCATACGTCTGTAAATAGGTATTTGTTTTTTTGTAAAAATATATTACAATATATATATATATATATATATATATATATATATATATATATATATATATATATATATATATATATATATATATATATATATTGTCACGAAGTGACGTAATTGCCATTAGATAATCTAATTATTTAACAGGGGAATAGATCCGTACCATCTGTATTTAATTTAATTTATTTTTGTTATTAAAACATTCGTAAATGTTTGATAAAATATAGTTTCAAGAATACGTCGCGAGACCGGTGGAAAATTTGGGATTATAGCGGGTAAAGATCGCCCAGGCGGGTCCTGCGGTATGCGAAACGATGAAAGCGGGGACGGACGGGCTGGTCCGCTGCATCAACCTACGCGCACCGCGTGCGGCTCAGAACCTGCGGATCATGGAGATTGCATCGAGGGCTGGATATATCGGCTGTGACGCGCTCGACAAGTTAGTTCTTTTTCAGCAGTCGCAGGAGCCGTCACGGAGAATAACCAGCCACCGTCCAGGTCTCGTCTACAATTTGTGTGTTGTTTAGCTTTGTGTACGTTGCATCGACAACAAAACCAGCAGGCCGGCCGTCAGAGGGTAGGAAGCAGCCACTTGTTGAGTACACCGGCTGGGAGGAGTTGACAGCGGTGACCAGCGACGAACGCCGTCTTCAGCGGGCCGCTCGTTGTCCAATTAATTTAGGTAGGTCGCTGTCTCTATAGCTGTACGGTGCAGGGCCTGTATGAAATGGGTTTTCCACGGATCGGCGTCTCTCTCTCTGTCGACGGGCACCTTGGCGCGCTTGGTGGCCTTCGCCAGAGGTGACGTTAAAAGTCCAGGTGTGGATAAGATTTTGAATGTTGTTGTGTTTGTCAGTGGTTTTATTTCAGAGAGGCGGCCGCAACGGAGCTGCGCATAAATAAGTCCATCGTTCACTTCTGTCGGTATCAGCGGAGCGACCTGGGGAGCAGGAGCTCGCTTTCCAAAGCTGCGGTCTTCCCGGAAGCGTGAAGGCACTAGCAAAACGGCTGACTACAAGTTGATTTGAACCCGGTGGCGGTCTAGTCACGATCAAGTCACCCAAAGTGGTCTCCCGTGGAGCAGCCCCTACGGTTTCGGTGACCGACTGCAGTAAGGGTACATCGGGCTGCCATAGATTCCCAACTGTGTTGGTAATCGAAACAGCCCGGCGAGACTCGACCTCCTGGACGTTCGGAGGGGTTGTCGTTTTCGGTCTTCGTGGGAAAGTTTCCTTTGGTTCCGTCGGGAGGCGCAAAAGGGTTGCGTTCCTGAGCTGGAGTCTTCCCGAGAGCTCGAGGGCACTAGCAAGGCGGCTGACTACAAGTTGATTTGAACACGGTGGCGGTCTAGTCACGATCAAGTCACCCAAAGTGGTCTCCCGTGGCGCAGCTCTCGTGCTCCTGGATCTGGACGACAGCTGGGATATTTCGGGCTGCAGTAGGTCTCCACTATTCCTGGCGATCGAAACAGTCTGGCGATACCCGGTATCCCGACCGTCCTGAAGACACTGTTTGGAGGCTGTGTTTTCTTTTAACTTGATAGGGAGGACTTCCTTTATTTTGTCGAGGGGAAATTTCCATCTCCCTAGGGAGACACTTCCTCAGGTCGTAGAGAGTCTGTATGACTGCAACGCATGCTTGAGGGTCCGTAATTAATTAAGTGATAGTAGAAAGTAGAACAAGCCGTTAGCTGATCTTGATATTGCACCTAGGGTTGGCTTGTAATTCACATATTGCATGCCTGCTTCAACCGACCACCTGTCCGGTGCCTTGCTTTGGCAATCCCGGGACGCTTCTGCCCGCCCACAAGCCGCGAGTTTACAACCCCTATTCGTGATACCGTCCGTATAACTCGCGAATATTTCTGTTTCTGCCTCTGGTCTCTAATAAATTGATTTGTTATCCAATAAGTTAATTTAAACGTGTGGTATTCCGGGAGAATCCCTTCTGTAAATATTTCTTTGTACATATTTTTGTAAATATTTTCCCACCAATACTTTTGTAAATAGATTATTTGTTTTATACGGTGTATCATTCAACGCTTCCCAACCAATCCACCCCAACCTAATACGCAACATTCTGATCTCTAATATACAGGCCATAATTAAGGAGTCTTGAAGGACTTCGCCTGAGGACTTAGGTGAACCCTGTCTCCACTGAAGTTTACCCCGGGTCCGTGTAGCTGTAAATAGCAACCGAGGACAGAGATATAATCCTGAGGGAGCGCAGCGTCTTTCTTTAAACCCACGCTGCTGGCGCCTGAGCAAATCCCGTAATAAAGCCGTATTGATAAGGTTATCCCGTGGGAACCTCCCCATATTAGGGAAAGATAACCTTATCCCGATTTGACCCCTCACTATATATATATATATATATATATATATATATATATATATATATATATATATATATATATATATATATATATATATATATATGGTGTTAAGTATGGTGCACAAACTTCAAGGAATTAATCTATGAATGATTTTAAGACAAAACCTTCATATAAGTTTCAGTCCGCAACGGCTCTGCAACTCCGCAACTCCAATCGTAACCTCAATTCTGGCTTCGTTCTTACCCAAATAAATCTTCCAACTGGCATCAGTTAGAAACTAGTACAACCGGTAAAACCAAAGGTAGCTGCAAGCTGGTTGTAAAGCGACGGGAAAGAGAGCATAATATTAGGGAATTAGTTTGTTTTGCGAAAATAACATTGTGGCCTCGGAGTGTCAGAATCCACAATTCAAAAATGACGACACTTCAAAGTTTCAAGCACACACAAGATTCCACAAATATGGGAATACAAACACACATTATGTTATTAACAATTCACAAGCATTTGTTTTACTATTGCGAAGGGCAAGAAAAAAATATTCAGGTTTTTTAATAAAGCCCTACGGCCTTGGTATTAATTTCGATATTTGAAAAACCTGACCTAACCCGATGTTAAAATTCATTTGTTTCATTCTTGCAAAGGGGGTGACGAAAACTAATTTGAATGAGTTCTTATACATTAGGGCCTTGGTAGTAGTTCTCTGTTTTTATGATTTTGGCACATTGATTACAGATGGCAAAAAATAATACATATTGCGGAAACGACTCAATTGCTACCCCGATTTTCATATGCATATTTTCACTTTTGCAAAGGGTGACAAAAAATAATTTTCAGATTTTATAATACACTAGGGTCTTGGTAAAAAATTTTTGTTTTTATGATTTTAGAACATTGGCTGCAAATGTCAAAGAATAACACATATTTCGAAAACGTGGTGATAGCTAACCCGATGTTAAAATTCATTTTCTTTTTCACTTTTGCAAAGCATGACAAAAAATTATTTGCATGGTGCATCATACATTAGGGCCTTAGTCATATTTTTTTGTTTTTGTGATTTTGGGACATTCACTGCAAATGCGAAAAAATAATACATATTGGGAAAACAGCTTAATTGCCATCTCGATGTTTAAATGCATTTTTTTTCACTTTTGCAAAGGGTGACCAAAAATATTTTTTATGTAGTATTATACAATAGCTGGTAATAGTTTTTCGATTTTTCGATTTCGGCACATCGATTGCAAATGCCAAAAAATAATTCGTTTGAAGAACCTCTTAATTGCTATCCCCATCTTCATATGCATTTTTTTGCTACATAAGCCCACAGTGAACTTGCGCAAGAAAACAACATTTTGGTAATCAGCGCAAACTTCACTTTTTTGAAACTTTGGAATTAAAAAAACACATACACGACAGCAAGTATCTTGTTTTAAATGTGCAAACTGACATAAGATGGTTTCATGAAGTTTTCTCATGTTATGAATAATAGTCAACTATCTCAATTGGGCCAGACCAAAGTCATTTAATAAAATCAAGAAGATATATTGAGTTGGAACGCAGTGGGCCAGTTTTAACAAAGATACTAATTGGATGGATAGTTATGGTAAAGTAAATGTCATTTCACCAAATGGTGCAAACTGTATTTATCACTTATGTAACAAAGAAGAGTATGAATATCTGAATCAATTGGTAAAGGACTAGTTTAGTACAGATTTGTTTGGTATTAGGATTCTAGAGAAATTATTGAAAACAAAAGAAGGTATGAGGTGTGAAAACAATGTTAGAGTCTACAAGAAAACCAGATGACGGATTCGAGACTGGATTACTTTGAAAGAAAGATAGCATTCAATAATCTGTATGGGGTTAGGAATCTATGTATGGGGTTATAAATCTGTATGGGGTGAAAAGAAACTATTTTATACGTTTTAGTCCGTTTTAAAAACGTCGTATATTAAAAATATATATTAAAACAAGCGTTTTCTGCTTTTTAGTCTTGTTTATGGAAGCGGAGGGTGAATTATCAGAATAAAAGATGTAGGAACGAAGCACATATGTTATGACATAGATAACGGTATATTGATAACGATATTAAAGCACAACACTTAATAAACATAATAATATTAACAATATGATATATAAAAATGGGATAATAGAACTTACTCAAGTATTATCATCTTTGACTATTAATTAATAACAGTGTTTATATAATTAAATAATCGCGGCGTTATTTACCCGACTACATTTCAGCAGCTTATTTAAAATGAACGATATACATTTCCACCTACAGTCTAGAACGGAGTTTAATTAACTATATATTTACTACAATGAATCTGCTTTATATTTACCAACAATGACATATTTTAATTCTTAACCTTGCTGACTAAACATTCCTGTCTGGTCTTACAAATTCGTTTGTTATGGTTTATATGCTGAACGTGACAATTTCAACGTTGCTCCATATAATGTCGACCTCCAATTTATTGAACTGTTTACATAACTGCATTACAGAATTTAACTGACCTACTTGTAATAATTATTTTGGTGTTTTTACTAATTACATTTTTAAGGCTATTAGGGCCGTTATGAAATATCATCTGTTCGCCTGAACATACTGCCAAGTCGAAAGAATGACAGCTCGCCCTATGGCTCTGACCTAAATGTTTGATGAACTACTAATACTTTAATAAGTGTAGACAATCTTAGGTATGTTTCCGAACTTAATCGTAAAACTAATAATTTTGGATTCAATCTTACGATATCACCATAATTAAATTGATATACTATGCATACCACTCTATGAGGGTAATCGTAATAATAAATAAATAAATCTTTTTTGAATATAACCTTACGTGAGATAATCGCAATAATTAAAATTACAATACAATTATGTCTACTACTCTAAGATGGTAGTATAAATCTTAATGATTAATATTTTTTGATACACTCTATGTATCATGATAGAACTAACAATGAAAAATAATATACTTATATATATATATATATATATATATATATATATATATATATATATATATATATATATATATATATATATATATATATATATATCCCGCTCTAGGATGGCAATATAATAAATAAAATAATATTTGGATACACTATATGTATCATAACAGAAATAACAATTATTAAAATAATAAAATATTATATACCATTCTAGGAGCGTAATATAATTTACATGATCTAACAATTTCTTCCTTCTTCCTGGTGATGGGTTGGGTATGTCATCTCGTCTTCCTTCTGGTGTTTCTCCTTCATGTTGTGTGAACTGACTCTGCTTTTCTTGCAGAGCTCTTCCCACTCCACAAAATCCAGCCACGCCGACCTTGAGTCGTTTTGGAGTGCTTTCCCACTGACCCATGACTGAACTTGACCACGCAGCGGCCATTGTTTGGTTGCTACCATATGCCCTGCGTGTACTTTCTTCCTCTTGAACTTCCATCTAACCCTGTGCTTCAACTTGTGAACATGCACCTTATACCCGACTACCTTGTGGCTTTGCTTCCGTGAGCCTTCCACTATTGCTGGATGGCCCCAGTATATTTTGTGGCCTCTGCCCATTTTTGCTTGTCCCTGCTTCTGACCTCCATACTCCACCCAAGTGTGTCTAAATCTCTGGGTGGTTGTACTTCTTACTGCTCCTACTCTATAAAATTCTTTCTTTCCTATCTTTGTTTCTATTGGGACTTTTTCTATTCGAAATACTGCTTGTTTTACTTCTTGTGCTTTTTTCTTCCCTTTTAATAACTTGCTCTCTCTACTTACATTAGTTTTCTTCGCTGCTGATTTGGCTCCAGATCTGAAATTTTCTGGATAACTTTTTAAATTCACTCTTCCCTGCTCGTCTTTGGCTTCTTCTATCTCTGGTATTTCTTTAATTAAATTTAAGTTGAATATTACTTGCTCGTTTGTGGCTTTTTCTACCTCTGGCATTTCTTTACATAAATTTAAATTATATATATCTTGCTTGTTTCTTGCTTCTTCAACTTCTTGTATTTCTTCAATGAAACTTTCATGATTATTCCTTGACGCTATTTTTGCGTAGAATTCTTCAATTGTTGAATTTATTACTTTTTGGACTTTCTCTGGGAATGCTGTCCGTTCCTTATACTTGCATGTGAATACTGGTATTCTTATTTTTGGTAATTCGAATTCTGGAAACAGTGATGAATAGCGGTATGCTTCTTTGTTAATTGCTCTTTCCAGCTTAACCATGGCGTAATCGTACCATTGGCTTAGCGTCGAATGAGCTTCATCTAGATTTTCTGAATCTGTCATTATTTTTATATTCATTATGACATCTGCAATTTTATCCCATTGCCTTTCTACGTTTCCTTTTCTGATTTCAAATTTGATAGGTATATCGTTATCGTTCATTTTTTCTACTTCTTCTAATTTTTGAATAAATTGGTTTACCCGTAATTTTAGTTCTTTCGAACGCATTTTTAATTCCTCCATTGCTTCCTTAATTTTAATTTGATTTAATAATTGACTTTGTTACCTTGTGGCTTAGTTCTTCTTTTAATCTGATTCCTAGTTGCCTGTGACCCATATCTTGTCTTTAACCCTGTATTTTTGTCTTTGACCCTGTATCTGCTTTGCTGGAACTGACCTTCTTTCGGTACTGCCCCGTATGCTTCTGTTTCTTTGCTATATTGGAACTGACTTTCTTTTTGGTACTGCCCCGGACTCTTCTGTCCTGTTTATTTACTTTATTGGAACTGACCTTCTTCTGGTACTGCCCTGATTATATTCACTAAAATAAAGGGTATTTGGAGACTTGGGTTAAAGGATATTTGATAGGGTTTAAGTGAGTACTGTATTCTCACCGACACTGGTTCTTTTTCGTCGAAGGGCCCTGCTCTTCAACTATTCTTGTCTTCGAAGGACCATGTTTTCTCTTACTTCATGGACCATGTTTACGGAAGGAGGTTAATTATAGGGAAAAAATTTAGGTACGAAGCACATATTTTAAAGCACAAACTTACGAAACATAATAATTAAATAAGAGAAACTTACTTTGACTGTTAAATATGGCATTGTTCACATAATTAAATAATCGCGGCGTTATTTACCCGACTACATTTCAGCAGCTTATTTAAAATGAACGATAAACATTTCCGCCTACATTGTAGAACGGTGTTTAAGTTAACCATATATTTACTACAATGAATCTGCTTTATATTTACCAACAATGACATATTTTAATTCTTAACCTTGCTGACTAAACATTCCTGTCTGGTCTTACAAATTCGTTTGTTATGGTTTATCTGCTGAACGTGACAATTTCAACGTTGCTCCATATAATGTCGACCTTCCATTTATTGAACTGTTTACATAACTGCATTACAGAATTTAACTGACCTACTTGTAATAATTATTTTGGTGTTTTTACTAATTACATTTTTAAGGCTATTAGGGCCGTTATGAAATATCATCTGTTCGCCTGAACAAGTCTTGTGTTTCTGTCTCTCTTACACATTTAATTATTCAATCTGAAACCTGTTGCAAACTGTTAAATGACTTTAAAGTGTTAAGTCTCTAGCTCATCGGAAAGCTGGTTTAAAATCGAATGCAAAATTTGTACCGAACAGACAGACAGACAAGAAAACAAGCTAATATAAAAGTCTGGACGCAGCAAGTACGTTATGGTAGTGAATTTTCATAAAAATGTTTTTAATAGCAAATATGTGCGTTTTTTTAAGAAAGCAGGCATTAAATTTGATTACCAGTATAACCAATATAGAAGAAACAATGTGCCATGTTTAATCAAAAACTTTATTGTTTGTAAACGTACAAAAATTTCCGAAAGTAAACTTAAAGTGTAACCGAAAAATCCGTTTTTGGTCAACCTTATAGGTTAATAGCAAATTGAGCTTTTCAAATATGAAGCATTTAATCAAAATTCGCTACCATAACGCACTTTCTACGTCCAGAATCTCTTTTTTTTTTACAAACATGCATTATATTTCGATGGAAAATGCAAAAACATAAGGCATTTTCCCATAAAAACAAATTATTTGTATCACCAACGACTTATTGGCCACTCTGTGATTGTAGAAATATTTTTTAATATATAGCTCAAGACACCCTATAATTAATGTATACAATTTTTTTCATATCTTGTAGAATAACGGATATATTGAAGTTTGTTGATTTTTTACGAAAATTCGACAAAAGTTCTATACCATTAAACGATAAACTCTATAGCTAAGACTACTGCCAAGCATCAGAGAAAGGGTCTATTTGAAACATTTTAGTAAAATGAAGGACAATGACGGTTGAAACTAAGACTTCAGGGTTTGTAAAACATTCTTCTTGAGACATTATCTTTCCGTAGCTCGTATTAGATTCAAGTTCTTTGCCTAAATGTTGCGAAATTTGACGGTTTAAATTGTCACTTTGACGTTTTGAGGAAAACCCCAATTTATGTTTCTTTAAATGCCCATAACTTTTTTGTCTTTTGACCTACAACGCTAAATTTTGGTAGGTATTTTACTTATAGCGATATAAAACGATGTATCAAACTTGGTTGCTCTTGCTTTGTTATTTCCGGAGATATTATTTTTTTTAAAGAAAACACAAAATGTTCCGGGAAAACCTCGGCCGATTTTCCTGGCTAACGAACTTATCCAAGCCACTTACAAAAGGAAGGTATTCACTAAACTTTGTCAAAATCGGCCAATTATTATAATAGTTTTTATTCTGATACCTATACACACATATATATATATATATATATATATATATATATATATATATATATATATATATATATATATATATATATATATATATATATATATATATATATAAACATATAAAAATCGAAACTGATCCCGGATATGTGTTCTAGGGGGCCTAATTAGCGCTCATTTGAAGAATTTTTTTCAAAATTCAAAAGTCGGGATCTCCTCATTAGTGAATATTTTAAAAAAAAAATTCACTAAAAAAGAAAATTTTTATCACCAACGACTTGTGGGCTAGCTTGTAATTGTAGAAATATTTTTTTAAGATGTAGCTCTATACACCCTATAATTAATGTATACATTTTTTTTCATATCTTGTATGATAATGGATATATTGAACTTTATTGATTTTTAACGAAAATTCGACAAAAATTATAATAGCTAAGATAACGGCCAAGCATCAGAGATAGGGTCTATTTGAAATGAATTTTCTGAGAAGATTTTAGTAAAATGAAGGACAATGACGGTGGAAACTAAGACTTCAGGGTTTGTAAAACATTCTTCTTGAGGCATTTTCTTTCCATGCCCCGTATCAGATTCAAGTTCTTTGCCTAAATGTTGCCAATTTTAACGTTTTAAATCGCGACTTTGACGTTTTGAGGAAAATCCCAATTTAGTAGTGAATTTTCTTAAAAAAAATTCACTAATGAGAAGATCCCGACTTTTGAATTTTGAAAAAATGTTTTCAAATGAGTGCTAATTAGGCCCCCTAGAACACATAACCGGGGTCAGTATATATATATATATATATATATATATATATATATATATATATATATATATATATATATATATATATATATATATATATATATATATATATATATATATATATATATATACATATATATATATATATATATATATATATAATATATATACATATATATATATATATATATATATATATATATATATATATATATATATATATATATATATATATATGGGGTGGCGCATTGAAAACGAAACAGACCGAAGTTGAAGATGCAAAAAACGCACTTCACTCATTCCGATAAAAAATGTGCTGATAGAATGTTTTGTTGGTTTGTAATCAGAACATTTCTTATCGGAATGAGAGAAATGCGGTTTATTATTTCAGTTTTTTGGTTGGTTTGATACTTGATAGTACTACCGAAAATTAGTTTCACAATGGTGTATTCTGTAGAAGAAAGACTTAAAATCATTACTCTTTTCTTCAAAAACGATGACTGTGCCAACAGTACCGAAAATTTGTTTAATGAACGACATCCGAACAGACAAGTTAACAGAAAATACATTTTGGAGTTAGTTGCAATGTTTTGACAAATTGGTTCAGTAGCCAACAAAAAACGGGATCCTGAACGTGAATTTCCGGTTAGAAATAAGACTACTGAGATTGAAGTTTTAGGACAAATTGCTGCAGACCCACCTTTGAGCACGAGAAAATTGGCCACTGTTTCAAACATCAAAAGAAGAACTATTCAGCGAATATTGAAGCATCATCAATTTCACCCGTATAAAATTCATCTTGTACAACAACTGAATGAAGATGACTTTGATCGGCGGCTGGGGTTTTGTGAAGTTATGACTGCACGAATATCTGATAACGGAAACTTTCTGTTCAATATCTGTTTTTCAGGCGAGTGTACGTTTTTATTAAACTCTACAATCAATCGTCATAATTGTCGTTATTGGGCAGATAATAATCCAAGAAATTTTCACGAGGTCCACACTCAAACTCCACAGAAATTGAATGTCTGGACTGGCATTTTTGGAGACCGTTTAATCGGACCAATTTTTCTTGATGGCAATTTAAGTGGGGAAACGTATTTGGAGTTACTAGAAAATATCGTTTACCCTCTACAAATTGGCATTGTTGAAAATGATGATCGCTATCAAGAAAATCAATTAGTGTTTCAACAAGATGGAGCTTCTCCGCATTTTTCACAACGTGTTAGTGAGGTTTTGAACAGGACAATGGATTGGACGTAGAGGTGCTATTGACTGGCCTCCTAGATCACCGGATTTAACTCCTTTAGACTTCTTTCTATGGGGTCATTTAAAGAGTAGAATTTACGCAACACAACTGGAGTCTCTGAAAAAATTACGACGATCCATTGTTGAAGAATGCAGTCTAATAACTCCACAAATGCTCCAGAATGTCAGAGCTCGTTTTGAACAAAATTTGTACTTTTTTATGGAAGCTGGTGGTCAACAATTTGAACACTTATTTAACTAAATAAACATTTTTGAACGTTTGGTTTTGTTTTTGAGTTTTTTAACGAAAAACTGACTAATTAGTGCATTTCTTATCATAATGAATCAAATACGTTCTTGCAACTCCAACTGTGAATAATTTTTAAACGAGTTGATAAAACTTCCAAAAAATTAGTTTGCTGAATTCAGAAAAGAAAGAGCTTTCAAATGATGTAACACTCGACCCATGTTCCCTTTTTTCAAATATAAGGGTTGTTATGGCCACCCTTAAGGGGTTGATGTGACAAAGTTTAGTTTTATGTCAAAACATGTCCCCCTCAATATTAAAATTGACTTCTTTCAGAGTTTCTTAAAAAAAAATTTCTCTGGATGCAAATCGGTCTGTTTCGTTTTCAGCGCGCCACCCTGTATATATATATATATATATATATATATATATATATATATATATATATATATATATATATATATATATATATATATATATATATATATATATATGTATATATATATATATATATATATATATATATATATATATATATATATATATATATATATATATATATATATATATATATATATATATATATATGTATGTATGTATGTATGTATCACACCGATAAATCAAAAAATAATGGGCCGATGTTGACAAAATTTGGTGAATACCTTGCTTTCGCAAGTGTCTTGGATAAGTTCGTCATGCAGGACAATCGGCCTAGGTTTTCCCGGAAAATTTTTTGTTTTCTTTCGAAAAAAAAATTCTCCGGGAATAACAAAGTAAGGGCAACCAAATTTGGTACACGTTATAGGTAAATTACCTACCAAAATTTAGCTACGTAGGTCAACATACAAAAAATTTATAGTCGGGATCTCCTCATTAGTGAATTTTTTAAAAGAAAATTCACTAAAACGTGTTAATAACATACACATACATTCTTTTAATAATGTTTATGTGAAAGATTATGGTTATAAAAGGTAAGTCAGAGGATAACATAAGCAATATACCGTGATAAGAGATACAACTGTGTTAATTTACAAGCCAAGGAAGATTTAATAAACATATCCAAATTATGCAAACATAAAATGATCGGTTAATCAGTTTAAAGGATGAAAATAATGTTCCCGGTGATTAATTTATTCACAAATTTCCTAAACAACATGTACCTACACCAATAAGCCTATATTGATTCTCTAAATTCAAACTTTTAAAGAATAGAAAGTTCCAGGAATGTGACGAGGCCAGATCTGGCAAAACATAAACAAGGGTATGATCAAAAACTATGCATAAAAAGTATAGTGACCCTGTACTGATGCGATCAATATGTTTTATTTACGGCACTCACCCGTTTATTAGACAAGTCAACAACACTACGTGTTTTTTAATGCTAGTGCCTATATGCAAAAAATTAATGCCAAGGCTTTAAACGATTTACTTTATGTGGGAGACTGCCCGACAACAGATTTACGAAAGGTACTTAAATTTTAGACTAGGAATAATTTCAGACATTAAATCTGCAGTTTTTAGTGAATTTTCTTATAAAAAAAAAATCACTATTGAGGAGATCCCAACTTTTGAATGTTGAGCGTTAATTAGGTCCCCTTGAACACATATCCGGGGTTATATATATATATATATATATATATATATATATATATATATATATATATATATATATATATATATATATATATATATATATATGTATATATATGTGTAACACACCGATAACTCAAAAAATAATGGTCTGATTTTGATTAAATTGGGTGAATGCCTTCCTCTTGCCAGTGGCTTAGATAGGTTCGTTAGCCAGGAAAATCGGCTTAGGTTTTCCCGGAAAATTTTATGTTTCCTTTCGAAAAAAATTATATCTCCGGAAATATCCTAGTAAGGGCAACCAAAATCGGCGCGCAGGTTTATATCATTATAGCTAAATTACCGACCAAAATTTAGCTCTATAAGTTGAAAGACAAAAAGCTAGAGGCATTTAAAGAAAGATAAATTGAGGTTTTCCTCAAAACGTCATAGTCGCGATTTAAAACGTCAAAATTGGCTACATTTAGACAAAGAACTTGAAACTATTACGGGCTATGGAAAGAAAATGTTTCAAGGAGAATGTTTTGCAAACCCTGAAGTCTAGCTTCAACCATCACTGTCCTTCATTTTACTAAAATATTTCCAAAAAATTTATTACAAATAGACCCTTTCTCTGATGCTTTGGCAGTGGTCTTAGCTACGGAGTTTATTGTTTAATGGTGTATAATTTTTGTCGAGTTTTCGCAAAAATCAATAAACACAAATATATCCGTTATTATACAAGATACGAAAAAAAAATTCTATACATTAATTATAGGGTGTCTTGGGCTACATCTTAAAAAATATTTCGACAATCACAGGTGGCCCATAATTCGTTGATAAGTCGTTTGTGATACACATTTTCTTTTATTTTTAATCGAACACGCCTTATGTTATTGCATTTTACATCGAAATGTAATGCATGTTTGTAAGAATAGAAATTTGGGACGCAGCAAGTGCGTTATGGTAGCGAATTTTCATTAAATGCTTCAAATTTCAATAGCTCAATTTTTGTATATTTTCAAACAATAAAGTTATTTTGATGAAACATGGCACATTGTTTCTACTATATAGGTTATACTTGTAACCAAATTTGATGCCTGCTTTCTTAAAAAAAACACAGATATTTGCTATTAAAAACATTTTTATGAAAATTCACTGCCATAACGAACTTGCTGAGCCCAAAGTTGTTTAAATTTTGGCGACCTAAGATTACCACTGACGCAATTAATATGAGTGGTGATATGTCACTGACAATTGGCATTACCCAAACTAATTAACTGCAATATTGTGTGCAGTCCGTTTGCAGAAATATTTAATGTTTAGTCAGTTATACGAGGTAATAATATTGAAATGATTTTGTGGACGGACTCTAGTATAGCGATTTCTTGGATTATAGGTAATTTACTGAAACAAAAACCTTATGTGAAATGTCGTGTAAAGGAAATAGGCCAGCTATACTGTCATATATTTTAACACTTTCAATTTTATTAGCCAGCTGTTTTACCATTTTTCAGTTATAAAGTTATAAAGAATGCTTTTCAAAAACGTTAAAATTCACAATTATATGTCTGAGAAGCTAAACTGATCGCCGCCTAATTAAGATAAGAATTTAAGATACAGTAAGTATATTACCAAATGAAAAACCAATTCCTTATACATAAAAATAGACACGAAAATGCAAGAACGATTTAAATACATTTTACCTAGTTAGCAGCCTCTGTGACCAAGGGGTAAGAACGTGTGCCTCTGGACCCAAAGCTCCCGGGTTCAATTCTCAGTAGAAATGTCAAATTATTTTTCAGTACATACTGTAAATTTACATCAACCGAGATTGTGGCATCGTGTTTGAGCAAGTTGAACATCTGCACGTTCAGCCCTTAAGTGCGGGCGTTAAGATGTCAGTCCCATGTACCATGCAATGTTGGGCACGTTAAAGATTCATATCTCTTTCACAAAAATTAAGTAATTCGGCAAAATGTACAGGATAGTGAGATGTAACTGCGCCCTGGCGTTGATGATTGGCCATAGCCGCGGAAAAAGACCGACGTAAAAACCATTTTTCTAAATCCACGATATTTTTGCAATAATAAGTCTTAGGTTTGTTAATACAATTAGCGTCAAAGTAGTTGATTTCACACAAATTAGAGGAGACATAAAAACTAAAAATGGAATGATGCATTTACAAGAATGGGGTGCTTGTTCAAAGACTAGTAAAGCAAAGGTGTTGAAAATGATAGTTTTTAATTTTACACATTTTTAATTCAGCAAAAATATTTTGTGTTTTCTAAAACATTAGCTTTATGGTGAGCGAGTTAACACCATCTTAATTATTCGAAAATAACATCTGGTACATTATGTAATTTTTTAATTCTACATAAAATTTCAGTGTAAGCTTATTAGCATAAAATACTGAATATATTACGTTTCTGAAATATCTCATTTATACCTAAAAATAACATCCCATTTCTTTTTCCAAACTTATTATTTATAAACAACTAGCACTTGAAGCTTGTTTAGCAGCAATTACTTAAATATTATATGATGAAGGATATAGGTTTATTATTACGTAAGTTTGTGCGCATTTTTCATAACGTCGGCGTATTGCGGAATCTTTATTTTCTATCGTAAAGGTATGATTTAAATAAGTTGAGAGCAAGCCCTCCTATACCAATTTTTTCCAGTTTTATCAATAGTAAATCATGTGAGACTATATCGAATGCTTTTTTTAAATCAAGGAATAGTCCCATACATTTTGTGTTATTATTATGAGAGTCATATAACTTTTCAGTTACATTTATTTTTGTATAATAATTATGACAAATAAAAGATATATATTTTATTATGTTATCTGTAAATAAATTTTGCAAAAAGTCAAACTGATTTCTGTTTGTAGGGATCAGTTTAAAAAAGAAAATTTTTAGTTTTTTTTTATTCTAACATCCGATCAGATGATGATTATTTGGCGATTTTCTGAAAAAAAAAATTAAATATAAATAACCTTTGATACAAAAAAGTAAGAATTGATTAATTTTATAGGATTATCTAGGTTTACATTTTCATAATATATAAGTAGTTAGTACATTTTCTTCACAAATGTTAAATGAAACTTCCTAATGACAGACATATTCTGACAGTTTGTGACATGAAAGTATAGTTATTTTTTTCTTATGGTTTTCTTTACTTCCACTTCACTTCCACCACTCAAATTTCCGTGAATAGTTGAAAGAAACATTTTTTAGATTTCTGTCAAAAAGCTTTTTGTGAATATCCATATTTTGGCAAGAGTAATTTTTGTGTAAATTGCTTTGATATGTTCGTTGGCCAGGAAAATCCGACCAGTTTTTTCGGGAAAATTGTTGTACTGTTTCAAATAATAAAGCTATTTTGGTGCAATATGCTACATGGTTTTTACTATAAAGGTTATAATATCCACCAAATTTGATGTCTTTCATTAAAAACATATATATATATATATATATATATATATATATATATATATATATATATATATATATATATATATATATATATATATATATATTTAACATTCAAAACAGTTCTATGAAAATTCGCTACCATAACACACTTGCTGCGTCCAGGCTTTTGCACTCATAATCTAGACACAAATGAACTTCAATCAAATTTATTCAAACCTAAATGTTTCCTTGAAGAACGCTTAAAATCAGATTTTTATTTATAGTCATGAACATTTATTATGGGTGTGTAGCTATCTCTGATTAATTTATTCGACATTTAATGTAAGAATCCACAACCATACATCCATAAAACCTACACACATTTTTAGAGAGAAGCGAAATACAAAGAGCAAACGAATAAACGACCCTGAAATTATCGATCTTCCATCAAGACAATGCCGAGGAAACCATATCTGACAATGCAGAACTGATCACTGGCTGTTTGAAATTATTTTGTGCAGGGGGCGCTTCTGATCAGTGACTATAAGATACAATAAATATAAGTGTGTGTACTCCAACCATAACCTAAATTCTGGCATCGTTCCTTACTCAAATAAATTTTCCTACTGGCATCTGTGAGAAACTAGTACAACCGGTAAAACCAAAGGTGCTACAAGCTGGTTGTAAATCGACGAGAAAGAGGGCATAATATTAGGGAATTCATTTGTTTTGCGAGAAAAAATTGTGGCTTCGGAGTATAAGAATCCATAACTCAAAAAAGACGGCACTTCAAAGTTCCAAGCACGCACAAGATTCCACAAATATGGGAATACAAACACACACACACACACACACACAGAGACAGACATATTACAGGTACAGACAGATTGAACTGAAATGTCTTTGGTGCTGTTTAACATATGACACACACAAACATGATGCGTTTCGATGGTGATTGTGTAACCTTTGGTTTTGTTTGAGCTTGTACATGATGTTGTTTGAAATAATAGTTAAGAGACATGACAACTGTCGTAAACAAACTAGTCTTGTGTTAGCTTCCAAAAAAGTACACACTCAATTTAATACAAAAATATTAAATATGAGATATATATACGCGGGGTACTCATTAAGAATTGAGATTTTAAAAATACACACACACACACACACACGTTTGTTGTGTACCACGTGTTGGTTCTCACATGCGTTGATTTCACTAGTGGAATATACGAGGGTTGATCAAAATGCAAGTAAGAAAAATAAAACAAGTGATTTACATACAATAAAGAATTTATTTGGGGTACAACCCTAGGTTGCACATATTGATACATAAGTGACATAGTAAATTATATTATTACATAATGGCTGTACATATTGATACATAAGTGACATAGTAAATTATATTATTACATAATGGCTGTACATATTGATACATAAGTGACATAGTTACTATTATTACATAATGGCTCTAACGATGCCCGTTAGATGTTTATATTCCAATACACTGTCGTGAATAACTAAACAGTAAGCTCGTGTGTTAATTGGGAAATTTACTCGGCTCATAAACTCCACTTTAATGTCCACCGTTGACGACTTGATTGACTCGTTCTGGTATTGACAGTCGATCACAAATAGAGCTCGGTCTTTAAACTCGTCATAATTCAAGATAGGCCCTGGCATGTTTTTATAACAGAAGCGTTTTTTGAAAATCTGTATACATCTGATAGGCTTCGGCATATTTGGATTTCCCGAAATCCATATGCATAGATTCATAAGGTTAGCATTCTGAATTTAAAAATACTCGGAGATCCACCATACCAATGTTATCGAAAAATTCTGCCTTCTTGATTACGTTGTCCTTGCGATCTGTTTGAAATGCTATAATCACATATCGAGGTCTTTCCAAGTTGGTTGCAGTTTTAACAGCCCACACATCTCTGTTGATATCTCTGAGTGATGGTAGCTCATATATGTCCCATTTGCGGTATGCTAGAAATATGGATGTGTCTTTTACTATTTTATTCATCAGTTCCAATTTCATTTTATCATTGGGAAAGACATGTTTTGCCTTTAAAAACATATTGGTTACGGTAATTTTAGCTCGTGCCGTACCTGTGCTGTAATAGCCGTTGGAATCATTTCGAGCTCTTGTAAAACGGAAACTATGTTTGCCACAGAGAACTCCTTTGAAATGATGGAAGAAACTGAAGAGGAACCAAATAGGTATGAGCATGTGAAACTTGTTATCGTTTAAGGTGATGTGCTCCGACGACACATTCAGTCCGGCATTGCTAAGAGATTTGGCTTCGTTTTTACTGAAGGATAGCAGACTTTTGATGGTTGTTGTGGTGTATGGGTCTCCACTCGTTCCACTTCCTTGTTATTAAACTCATAGGTCATCGATTCAAACAGAGCAGCTCCTCCATTATTTGACACATAACACTCACCATTGGCGTTTTGTACTGCTAAAGGTTCCAGATCACCTTCGATTATTAGAGCTGACTCGGCCAGACATACGAACGCATCTTGGTGATTGATGGTTATTTCAATTTCATCGCTGTTACCAAACGATTTAGTTGGTGAATAGTAAGAGCGCAGTTCTTCGCGATCGATGGCATCATCAAACACTGGGTCTTTGAATATTTCTAGTTTTGACGACATGATAGTACAGGCTTTTCAGGAACTCAATATTATCGGGACGAAGTGTACCCTTTGAACTGCCTGCCTCAACTGAATTTGTTTTGGTGGGTGCACTTGCTTTTATATCTTTAAAGACCAACATGCTAAGCAAACTGTATAAGTTTCAAGCTAACAGACACCTCTTCAAATTGAAAGTTGACAGGAACTGAATCTTGATCGACGATGTCGATGCTTATATTCGAAATCTCTTGCTTGTTCACCGGCAGGTAAATTAAATTTTTAGGTTCTGTCGATTGCGTAGCCTGGATCAACCATCGGAGCAAACTCATACAGCGTATGTGAGGGTTTTCCGTTATAATAGGAACCAGACACAATATTAGTTTCGATGCGAATCTGTCTAACATCCACTATTTCAACAGGTTAATCAGATTCATAAAAGATGTCCGGTTGAAGAACTTGTTTTGAAAAGCCCAACATTCGCCCAATCGAACCATCAAATTCAAAACTGACACTTGTATAACATTTTAGTTTACATTTGATGGCATTCGGATTAGGTGTCAGAATCAGAGCCTGCTGCTTTTGTTCGTGTGTTGCTGTAGCACCAACAAGCTCATTTTGAAGTAACTCTTCCAAGTGTGTTATTTCATATGCACCAGTAGGTATCGTGATGGTCCGCCAACCAGTTCCTTCTTTTACATGAAATTTGTTTTTACGTTCATAGATGTTGGCTATGTTGTATGTGTGCAAGCAGTTGGTGGATGGTAGTCTGAAGACCGATGGGAGCTGCGATCTTTCAACACGAAGGTGTGCGACATGACTGATACACACAGGCTACTGTTTGAGTCTTTTATTGCAAAAATTTTAAACACAAGCGACCACAATTAAAAGTATTATATGTTTGATACACATTATGATTATACAAGATGGAACAGTCTTTAAGGTAACATTGCAGCTCCACAGGAGGCTTCAAGTTTCCATACGAGTCAAAGTACTCGACGATGTCGCAACGTTTTCTCACAGCAACCCAATGACTGCCTGGCTCCTCGTGTGTTTGCAAATTCATAATGAACGATTCGTTTTTACGTGGTCCATTGCGAGGTAGCTCATCTCGCATGTATACACCTCTAAAATATGGGATTTTCATTCTAGTGGCAAACTTGACAAGGTCTGCATTTGTCAGAGGTCTTGCTGGTAAACACTTTAGTTTTTTGGCTTTTGCAGATACAACCCATAACCGGAGCGTTGTTTTTTGAGATACAGGCCTTTGCCCAGTCTCTTGCATTTTGGCTTAAATTTCAAACCACTGCCTCTCCTGCCCTTCGCGATGGCTTCCATTGTTTTGTTGTGACGTTCTTCTTCCTCCAGTTTCTGTGTCGCAGACTTGGCATCGTTCACGGCTTTAGCAATACCAGCAGCACCGCCACCTGGAGCTCCTAGTGCCGACAGACCACCAAATATCAGAGGCAACAGCGGAAGGAAGCCTTCGCTTTTAGGTACTGGAATAACTCGAGGTTTCTGCACCTTATTACGCCCACCAATGTTTCTAACGATTGCATGAGCTATATCAAACACAGCGTTCTCTGTTGGAATAAGGTTTCTATCTTTTACAATTTCCCTAATAAGACTTATTATGTTTTTAAAGGGAACTTTCTTCTTTGGCTTCGAGCTGATTACATCAAGACTCGCACCAAGTTTTCTGTCAACTTTCATGGTGTTGTAACGCTCCAACTTTTTAGCAAAACTTGCGTCCTTCTTTGTTAATAACGACCCTCAATCTGTGACACCAACATTTATACTGAATGTGCGTCCCACTTGCATCTATATTTATATACACACACACACCAAAAAATATAGTTTAGTTCAAGTCAAGATGCGTACCATCAAACACGCTTCTGCCTTACTCATTACAAATATAGACGATGCTATTACAGATACAGCAGAACAACTGAGGCGTGGTCCTCTCTTTCCAGATACCGTTCGATGTATTATATGTGGTCCTAGTGGATGTGGTAAAACAAATGACATGCTGAGTTTATTGTTTGAAGCAAACGGTTTAAAGTTTGATAACGTGTATGTGTATTCAAAGTCGTTGTATCAACCGAAATACAAGATGTTAAAGGAGGTGTTGGATGCAGCAAAAGGTGTTGGTTACTATCCGTATAGTGAAAACGATGAAATCTTAGATCTTGGAGATGCCTTGGACAACTCTGTGCTTATATTTTATGATGTGGCGTGTGACAAACAAGATAAAATAAGAGCATACTTTAGTATGGGCAGACACAAGAATATTGATTGATTCTATCTCTGTCAAACATATACTCGAATACCCAAACATCTGGTGCGTGACAACGCAAATGCTGTTGTGTTATTCAAACAAGATGAAACCAATTTAAAACATGTGTACGACGATCATGTGACCACCGATATGGACTTTAAACAATTTAAAAATATATGCTTCCAATGCTGGAAAGACAATAAGTATGGTGTTTTGGTGATTGTGAAAGAAAACGATGTTCACAAAGGCAGATATAGAAAAGGATTCGATAGATATATATTAATCTAACTGGTTGCAACCAATGATAGACAGGACAGACAGCTGTCTAACAGTTGTCATACAGCTGTCTAACACAGCTGTCTAACACAACTGTCTAACACAGTTGTCATACAGCTGTCTAACACAGCTGTCTAACACAGTTGTCTAACACAGCTGTCTAACACAGCTGTCTAACACATCTGTCTTAAACAGCTGTCTAACATGACAGACAGACATCATGATAAATAAGAAGAAGACATGCACCATGGCGGAGTCAGTATACCTTAAACCACCACACAGCTTGTATCGCACTAACAAGTGATTACACCAGCAGGTAGCACCAACTAACTTTAACACGATGGAGCTGATGGGTAAGCAAGAGCGAAAAGTTAAGAAAAGGATTTTACAACTTGCTGAAAAAATAAAAAAAAAATAATGCTTAAGCTTAAGAGAGCTGAAAATGATGATGCTCTGCAACGTATATATAAACCAATTGTTGAACCGCTAACTGAAATATCTAGAAATACATCAGCACTGCAGCAGCAGCAGCTGCCACCAGTGGCTGAACAACTCAAAGAAGAAGTTGATATACCAGAAACGAAACCAAAAGTTGAGTTCCTTAAAGATCATGAAGTTTTTGAAGCCGAACCAGGGGTGGAGACAAATTCCGATGAGGATATCTCAACATTTAAAGAGCTTGAGGCAGATCTACAAACTTTCACAACCAACCCAGCATATCACAAATTTTTGGAGCAATATCCTGAACGAGTTCGATATTATATAGACAAGTATTTTACTGAACCACCGAGACTTGCTACCATTTATCAAACGTATGGTGCTCGCTACGCTAAAGATACTGGTAGCTGGAGTGTTAGCAACAAACGCTTAGACTTTACTGATGATGACATTCGACTGGGTCACAGGAGATATCCACAAAGACAAGGTCTGCTAGAATTGATATTTATGAAACACCTAGGGGGTATACTTATGACAACCTTCAACACTATAGAGCTATTCTAGAAGCAACTAGTGTTCATAAAATGGACTACGATCCCAACGCACGAACCAAGGGTTGTTCCTCGGAAAATTATCCGACTCTAATAAAACCCGTTATAAACCCACGAGGGCGAAGATCCTCAACGCCTCGAGGTTTTGGTTACGCCTATGACGACGACGACCACGACGACAACGAGCACGCCATACATCTTAACAAAAAACAAAAGACTGAATCTAAAGCTCAGAGTGATGAGAGCAGTGGTAGCAGCAGCAGCAGCAGCATCAGGAGCTGCAGCAGTAGCATCAGCACTAACAACTATATGATACAAAATAACAAAGCAATAGCATATGTGTATTGGGATGGCATAAACGCGTTGGTTGATAGACTTAAACTTTTAGTGGCTTCCCAAGTTGTTGCTGGTAATAATGCTTATAACAACTAAATTCAGTCAATCTTGGAAGAACTAAAGGAAGCTAGTGTTATCGCCGCCTAGTAAATCTACATAAGGTCATATATGCCTATCTATTGCTTAGTATAAAAATGTCTATCGATAAGTTCGGACGTTCCCCGCCCAATAAACGTGTAAAGTTTAAAATTATCGAAAGAGAGACTTTCCCAAGAACTGCAAGTGGTGATTTAGATGTGCAACGCCGTATATTGTGTAACGTCGCCGACCCTATTGATTCCACAGATGGCGTAACTAAAACATTTGTTGATGCGTGGGTGGACGACTATCAGAACCATAAATCTGAGTATCTGAAGAATAAAGATGAAGTGACACAAAGACTAATAGCCATACTGCTAGAGGCTGTGCACAAGCCCGAGTTGGAAGATTTGAAAAACGAATTTGAGCAGAAATTGAAAAATTTAACCAAGACCATAACAGCTCAAGTTTTAAAAGATATCGAACTGTCAAAGAACCACAAGCTAAAGAAGAAGTTGGGTGAAATAGACAAAAATCTAAAAGATTTGCACGACAAGTGGGTACTTTTAAATCCAACATCACCATGAAGCGTCGCCCACGACAACAGCACCAACGTCACGATTAACCATCTGATGCTGAGAATTCTATAAATTAATTTCAACAACTGGCACGAATCGTAGAACGTAAGAGTACCATACTTAAAGGCTGGAATGGCTTCGTTCGTGCCCAACCTGGCATATCACACACAATATACCGATCATTGTCTAAAACCTTTTTTCTATCATAGGTCCACTATAAGTCTCTATTAGTTTCCTCGATCCACTCGCCACTTCATGCTTTAATATCACGACTAAGTCACCTTCTTTATATCTGCGTGGCTTTTTACGCTTCCTGTCAAAATAATGTTTTTGTCTGCGTGCTTCTTTCTCAAGCTTCTCACCTACTTTCTGACGAACCTTTACGATTTCTTCGATCATTTTGGGGATTTGACTGACTTCGTCCAGTAATTCTGAGTCATCGCCAATTATTGGTCTAAACCCATGTAACAAGTCACTTGCTGTTAGCCCCGTTGATTGGCTTTTAACATTATTGATGGCAAGTTGTACGTGACCAATGTGTTTATCCCAATTTTCTTCATCAGGACACACAGTTAGTAATGCTGTTTTAAGAGTTATGTTAAAACTCTCAACTTGACCGTTAGCTCTTGGCGTCCCTACCGCATTCAGCACATGTTTTAAGTGCACATTCTTACAAAATTGTTGGAACTTTCGTGAAGTGTAGGCACTTCCTTGGTCCGAAATAAGTACTTGAGGCTTAGCATAAAGAGTAAGTACTTCTAAGTACTTTATGACGTAATTGGTATTGGCTGATTTGACAGCTTTGAGAAAGGTGAATTTGGTAAAGGCATCTACGACCACTATAATGTGGACATTTCCTCGAGAGCTTTTAGGTAGAGGCCCATAATGATCTAAGTGCAACATATCAAACGGCTCAGGTCTTTTGGGAATGGAATGTAAATATCCCTCCTTTCTACCTTCTGACTTCTTGCAGTAGATGCACGGTATGCAACATGCAAGGTATCGCTCGACATATGGCCGCATTCGTGGAAACCAGTAATGTTGAGTCAACCCTTGCAACGTTTTCTCTACAGCAAAATGACCTAAGTCGTCGTGTGCTGCTCGCACTACTTCTTGTCTCATACCCCTTGGCACTACCCACTGTATTCCCTGTACAGTTATACGATATACTCTGTCATCTCGCAAAGCATAGTTTTTATAAACATTTCTGTCTTCATCACTTTCGGGAGGTTGCTCAGAGTTTCTCGGATTTGATTTATTTTCTCGTCTGTCAGTTGTGCAGATAGTACCCAGTCTGCTTGTACGATGCGCAGTACTGTCTCTTCTGCATAATCTGCCGGTGCTGTTGAATTTCGGCTTAATGCATCAACGTGCTTCATCCGGGTGCCTGGTCTGTAATGAACATCGAATGTGTACTCTTGCAACTGTAACCACCAGCGAGCTATTCTGGGCAAAATATCCTTTTTATTGCTGGTTGCCTTTAATGCGTTGCAATCTGTAACTAGAATGAATTTGATTCCCAACAAATATATTCTAAACTTCTTTAAGGTTTCCACCACTGCAAGTGTTTCCAATTCGTACGAGTGGTACTTATCTTCTGCTGACGTAGTCTTTCTGCTGTAGTAAGCTACAGGGCGTAATTTATCGTCCGCCTGTTTCTGAAGAAGCACACCACCCAAACCGCTACTGCTTGCATCCGTAGGGACTTCAGTCTGAGCATCAGAGTTATACAAAGATAGTATAGGCCGTTCAACCAATCTCTGCTATAATAGATCAAAACTTTGTTGTTCTCCGCCCAAGTCCATTTTACGTCCTTCCTTGTTAAGTCTGTCAGAGGTTTTGCTATAGTGGCATAACTTTTTACAGAGTGCCTAAAATATCCCGTTAATCCTAAAAATTGTCGAACTTGACTAACTGTAGTTGGTGCCTGAAACTCATTGTCTGCCACAGTTTTTGCTTCGCCGGGTTTTTACTTCCTAAATGGATCTCTGTGTCTGAAAATTTTATTATAGGCATTAGAGCGTTAAAATTCTTGGGTATATACAGAGTCGTATGACGTATACCATACTCTTGCCCTTCTGCAGAATGAATTCTAGCGTCAACTTAAAGATCTCCTTTAAAGACATCAGATACCTTAACTGGTACATTTGTCCAAAAACCAGGAGGAATCTTTGTTGCTTGTGTTGGCCACAAAACGACTTTCCTTACATCTCCGCATACGACATCGCTACCAGGCAGTTTACTAAAAAGCTGCCAGGTCGAATTATCTTTCTAAATTGTTACATCTGAATGTTCTGAAACTGGGTGACCTATCAGGAATGGTATGGGCTGTACATGATCAGGCACTACTATTGCTATTGTAAGAACTGTTACTTTGTCGATCTGTAAAGAAAAATTTACTATCCCGTGAGATGAAACTATTTCACCTGCATATCCTCGGCTTGCACTATCTCTAGATCTGTCACATGACAAAGACAGCTTTTTGACTTCACTGTTTCTAATAATATTACAAGTACTACCTAAGTCAATAAGAGTATATAAGGGCTTACCATTGCCAAGTACAGTTTTATAATATTTTTGGCTAGTGTTGGTTGCTGGTTTATTACTTTCTTTTCATGCGTTTTTAGTTTCTTGAGGGCATGCATTTGCAAAATGTCCAACTTCCTGACATGAAAAATATTTTTTCCCATTCTTCAGTCCTTCTCACTCTACAATCCTTTTTGGAATGTCCTCGTCTATTGCACGCAAGGCAAACTTCGCTCTCCTTTTCTTGTATAAATTTCCTCTTTAGTTCGGAACTACACGGCCGCTGTAGCTTTGTTTCCGGAAATCCTTCTTGGCCTCATCATTCAAACAACGCAAATAGTCAAATAATTCCTCAGGGTCTTGACAATTTACAGCCTTCGCACCTGCGCGATTGTGATTTTCACTGATGCCACCTATAATACAAGACACAGCATCTTTGCATTTTACAAGCATTCAGCAGGGCTTGTTTTTCATAAAAATATTGTCCAAACGTTTCATTAGGGCGTTTTTTGCGTTCCATCATCTCTTCCAGTATTTCACAATAATCCCGTTGTGCTGGAAAAGCTCGTCGAAGTTTTTGCTTCCATTCTTCCTACGTATAGTTGACTGATTGCAGACCTTTGTACCAAACAGATGCCAAACCCTCCAATTTGGACAAGGCGTTAAAGATCGTCACATTTTCTGACCACCGACACATGTGTTTCACTTCGTCAACTTTTCGACACCAGTCATCGATATTCTGATTTAAATCTTCTGGATTAAATGCAGAAAGCACTTATCCTCCAATCATCCGAGATGTGCCTGGTACTGGTTCAATGTTACGCAGTACGCCAGTCATTGATTCAGCCAAACGACTTACGATATCGTCACCTGTGCTCGTTGAAGTGGCTGAGCCCTGAGGTGAACCTACGTTCCCTAGTATAAGTGGATTATTGTCCATATTATCCTTATTAGTGCCTTCAGTCGGTACACTCAACTCCCAGCCCTTACGCGAAAAGTCATCAGCCTTGCTAGGAAACATGTTTATATACTTAATCTATCAAAAGTCAATCAAAACAAGTCTAAATCAAAAGTCACAAAATTTAATTTTGTAGCGGTCTATCCCACTTCTGAAAAATCTGTAACACACGACAAGTCACAGATAGAGGGCCGTCAGGATATTATTTATTTTTTAAGTAAACAAACACATATTAATCGACACTCACCGTGCAATAAAGATAAACCACTGTAAGTGTCCAGCTCAACCTTGTCTAACCTAAATCTCCCTATTAAGTCAAGACATGTTCGATATCCTAAATATCCCTAAAATATGGTACTAAAACAACTGTTTTTATATGTATATAATTGCAACAACTCATTAATAAAGCATATCATGTCAGTATTAATACAAAAGGGCCCTGCTTTGCCCCCGCCATTACCTTAGGCCTAAGGTAGCGCGGCCTGGGTACAGCAGACCAGGCACGCTGTGCGAACGTACCCGCAACTTTACATACCCAGAGGTTATGCCACCTTACAGACCAATCCAGGTCTTACATTTATGTGCCCCGCCCGGGGGTCCTCCACTTGACCCCTGCCGGCCAGACAAAGCAGACTCGAGACCCGATCACTATAACTACGTGAGACAGTCTAATTAGTAAACATATAACTACAGCACACGTGGCTCTTAATATAATTTCTAAATATCTAGCAATTGTCAGTAAATATTTAATCCCCCTGTATAATAACCAACCCAGGTATATTCTCATAATAATTACTGCTATCTGAATTATATTATTAGCTATAATGAACCAAGACACTTAGCGAGTAGGCACTCACCTGAACTGCAAAATTCAGTTATCACATAAACTAATATGCACTGTATTAACTATAATTATTCTTTATTATAAAATGCACTACAAACAAGCCCTTCCTAACTGACTCTCTTTCAACCAGTAACTGAGTGAAACATCTCTAGTTTCAGATGCAATAACGTTTCAGTTTATTTATGTCATCCTCGCATAAATATTACGTGGTTGATAGACCCTTAACACACTTGAGTTGCCTGCGTCCGTAGTGTCGTGAAGTATCATACAAAATATCAGATGGTACAGTTTCTACTAAAGATTATGTTTAAAACTTACGTTACACTTGCATATTTCAGTTTATCACTGCTACTGAGCACGATATAATTTGTCAACCAAACTGAATATTGCTGACCGACACTTTAATGTTTAAAAATTTCTTTGATATTTAATATTTTGCATCCTAATGGTAAAGTCTTTCTGCTACCAAAGCTTCAAAGAAAAAACTTTTTATTTAAGAGTAGTTTACTTTTGGCGTTTTTTATTTTTTAGTGCTACCAGAAATACTATGAACCTGAGAAATTATATATAGTATATATATATATATATATATATATATATATATATATATATATATATATATATATATATATATATATATATATATATATATAATATATAATACCTATATATTATCTAATATTGTTCAAAATCCAGTATGGCAAACCCCCCAAGATGGCGAATTACACTGCTATTCCATAGTAATTCGTATTTTGTATCTCTATGCAAAACATATCCTTTTTTTTGGAGCCAGACTCATACATCAAAAAAAAAACGAAAAAGTGGTTTCAATAGTTACTGGGTAATATTAACATAGTTATTATATGGTATAAATTTATTATAAGTCAAGTACCAATTATCACTACTATTTTGTATATATTGATGTAGGTACCTAGTACCTATTAATAATATGAATTACAATAGTGAAAAGACCAATTATAATAATTAATTATCAAGACTTTCAATTTAACCTCCATAACCAAAATACATTGATTTATTTCTTAGGAATTACAATATTTCAGGCTCAACGCTATTAGTTTTACTAATCTATGTAAATTTAAAAAAATATATCACAAGCAAGTTATTTTCTTTTTGGTGCATTTATAAAAAAAGACTTGTTTTTAAAACTTTTTTTTCTTTCAATATATTTTATTTTCTTGTCAAGACACTGAACTAAGGAGTAAGAAGAAAAACAAATCTTTATGGTATAATTGGAGAGCATAAATTAAAATTTTATATTTATAAACCCATTTAGCCATATAGGAAAAACAATTATAACTGTATTTTTATTATTAACAGATAGGATAATAACTTTATTTATAATATAATAGTGCTCAATACTTTTTCAATGAAAAAATATTAGCATAGATTTAATTGATAATAAAAATAAATTAACCCATTTATGTTTAGTCCATTTATTTATATTAATCATACAGTGTGTATTACAAAATAAGCTTAAAACACTTATCCTAAATTTCCGCTGACCATAGAACAAAATTCCCCTGCATCTGTAGAGCACTGCGATACATCTACAAAATGTCCGTATGGGGAAATACCCAAGACTAAAAACAGAGGTAGATATATTATAATATACAACTAACGGTGAATGTTTGTAATCTTATTTTTAACCTGTACCTACATTAAAATCACCACTTGCTGTGTCGAAACTTTTTTGTTATTGCAAATGGATCTCTTATTAGGTGCCTTTTTTCAAGCAGTCACAGCACAAATAAGCCGAGGCATCTAAAAAATATACATGTATTTATTTATCTACACTTATAATTTTCTTTGAGATGTCTCCAATAATAATATATTTCATTTATTAATGAGAAGTATTTGAACACATAACCTAACCGAATAATTAATTAGGAAATTTCGGAAATATTAGCAACATTATCCCTCTGCATTTATTATAATATTATTATATTATAATAGGGCAAGCGGAAAAGTAACAAATAATACACGTTTATATTGAACATATCATAATATTTAAGTTTAAAACAGTCAGACCACATACAACACAAAAATACTTACGATAAGTAGAACCGCCTTTTTAACGTCTTTTGAACAGCAAACCACATACTAAATCAACAAAAGTATGTAATTATAGTCCACAAAACTTTAACAACGATGTTCGAACGAAAACATATAAACTCAACTGCACAAAAACACTTAAATAAAGACACGAGGAGCCGAAATCAACTTACACAAAAGTCTGTCAAAAAAAAAGATGACGCCAGAGTCCCCCCCTTACCGATACCCCGCCAAAGTTATGAGGTAACCTATTACTTTATAGATCTTGACCGGTACCCGCCATCTGTTAACGCATGCTCACATGGCGGCAAGCGGGAACTTGGAACCTATCAGTTGACTCCTGCCGTCGTGACGTCATCTGTTAACGCATGCGTAGAAAAGTGGAGGGGGTCAGCCAGAGTGTCTCCCTATCTACTAGTATCGTTATTCTCGCATTATGGAAATCCAAAATTGTTAGTATCAGATAATGCAACATACTTTGTTTCAAGTCAATTAAGAAATTTTTGTTAAGAAATGGCATACAGTTCAAAAACTCCACTATACACCCAGCTAGTAATGGCGCAAGAGAAAATGCGGTAAAATCGGTAAGATATGCAATTTTAAAAGCAGCTAAGGCTGGAGAGAAAAACCTTGATAAGATACTAAATAACTTTTTGTTTGATTATCGCTATACACCTCACTCTACAACAGATATGGCACCTTCACTACTATTCTTGGGTCGTAAATTACGTAACAGATTTCATTACTTTTACCTAGAAAAGTTGGAAAAAATATTTTTTATAATAAAGTTCCCCTTTATTATAAAAAAATATGTTTTTTCCATTACAGTATTTTGTTTGTGAAATTGTTCTAGCCTGTACCCTCCTCCTTAGATTCTCTGTCTTGGTTAAAGATTATAGAAATGTAAAAACAAATTGGATAACGGAGAAAGTAACAAAATATATTGGCCCATGATCATTTCTAGTTTTTATTCCCGAATTAAATAAAACTTGGCACCGTCATCTGAATCAAATTCCAAATTATAGTAGTTTAGCTGTTGAGGATCAAACCAGTGATCTAACTGCGTTGAACTGTGACAATGATTTTCATCAAGATCAAGATACAGGACAAAGCGATGAAATAGTTGGAGGCTTTGCAGAATTGCCAACGATAGTTAAAAGTTAAATTGAGCAGTGGCGATTTCTCCTAAGGTGTGCCCGGAACACCCGAAAATATAATCAAAATGTGCACAGTTAAATATGTTTTTTTCCCTTAGTCTTAATAAACTACATATTTTATGAAAATCGATTTAATTTACTTAGTTGATTTCACGAATAATCAATAGTGACTTGGAATGAAGTAGGTACCACGTCTTCTAACGTATTCAGAGAATATGAGTAGGTCAATAGCAACGGGGAATGAATTCGGGTTAGGTGTGCGTTAATATTTCCGAACAACTTCAGTCGATGGAGCTGTATTGATATACAATGCAGTCCCCCACCCACGTGTTTAAAATAGTGAGGAAAATACCATTGATTTTAACACTGCAGTGTAAAAATATCGCTCAAGACAAATGAAAGGAACGCTGGTTTAACCAACGTTGTGATAGCACTATTTACGAGCATTACGACTGGGCTTGCAAAGACCACAGTATTCTAGAGTCAAAGATTATAGTACATTTTAGTGAATTTTCGTTGAAAAAATTCACTAATGGGGAGATCCCGGCTTTTGAATTTTGAAAGAATTTTTGCAAATGAGCGCAAACTAGGACCCCTAGAACCCATATCCGGGATTAGTTTTAATTATATATATATATATATATATATATATATATATATATATATATATATATATATATATATATATATATATATATATATATATATATATATATATATATATATATATATATATATGTATGTATGTATCACACCGATAACTCAGAAAATAATCGGAGATTTTGATAAAATTTGGCATGTACCTTCCGTTTGTAAATGGCTTGGATAAGTTCGTTGGTCAGGAAAATAAAACGAGGTTTTCTAGGAAAATTTTGAGTTTTCATTTGAAAAAAAATTTTTTATCAAAAAATAAAAAAGCTATGATAACCAAATTTGGTAGGTAGGTTTACGATATAAAAATTAAACTATACACCAAAATTTCGATTTCTATGTTACAAGAAAAAAAGTTATAATAAAATATTTTGTGCCAGATATGAAAATTCACCACCATAACGCACTTGCTGCGTCCAGGCTTTTTACACATTTTATTATTTAGTACCATATTAACATAGAACTACTTCAGTTTTCACCCCTTTCCGGGCAGTGCTAACACTAGCACAAATTTGTGTGAAGAGAAGAGGTTGTATAATAATTCAATGTTCTTTTCGTGTTTTAAAGTTTTAAGTGACTTTTTAATTTGTTAGTGTTGCGGTGGGAGATTAATTTATTTATCTACGTATTATTCCCATATAGGTACAATATATGTATGTACATTTAGTGTTCATAATTTATAAAACCACCACTATCAGCAACTCGTTACCGCACACCCGAACTTTTTGGTCAGGAGACGCCACTGAAATTGAGAATGTAAAAGAATCAGATAAGGCCTCTTCTGAGGTGACTGAAGATGAACCGGTGGTACCTAGACAAAGTAAGAGAGAGCGGAAAGCTGTAGAAAGTTATCGCTTTTAAAAATCATCTTCAGATTCCTCAAGGGGGGAAAGCTGTAACATGTGTAAATAGTAATGTATATAATATATATATATATATATATATATATATATATATATATATATATATATATATATATATATATATATATGTATATATATATATATATATATATATATATATATATATATATATATATATATATATATATATATATATGGTAGTTTTGGCTGTGAGGATATCTTCTATGCCTTTATAGAGCGACAAAAGATGCGTTATCGCGCCACCAAAAATATTCACAGTCCTACGTGAATTGTAGTAGTAGTAAGTTTACTAAAAGCGATTTGTATTATGTCAACGTACGTTTTAGAATAAGGCTTATTTGGGGATAAAACTTACTTGTAAAAAGACACCACAAAACGTTACAAACATCTTCACCAAAATCGTTATTAATAGGTCTGTAGACCTTAGGTCTATTCTTAACATCCACATCATGTGTGGAATCAGAACTATCATCGCACGTCATGTTAATGCAATCACAACTTTCGTGTTTACACTCTTTAATGTTTACACTCTTTATCTTTGACTTGAACTGAGGTTACTGCTGTAAAACTGAATCCTAAGTAGGTTTTGTTGTTCTCTTTCATCACCCTTAAATTTAAAGACTGGTTCTCTTTTCCTGCTTGGTTTACTGTTAAACTTTGAAAATCTATTGCGATCACTAAATACCCTATAATATTTTCTTTTGATCGTCATCTGATTCTCAGCTGCAGACTTCTGTGTGTTACTATAAGTGAACGCGCTAACAAAACATATTTATGTGCCAGTTCTGACAGGAAATAAATTTCAATTCAAGTGAATTTGTTACTGAAAAACTTTTCTGTTTGACGGTCAAGCCTTTAAACTCATTTGTCAGCCACTTTGCTAAGTTATATGTCGGGGAATCTATAGCCGAAACAATAGATCTAATTGATTTTTCCGGTTTATCAATTTTTGGAAGACCGTACTTCTTGAGGACTTTCGGATTAGCAACTTCTAACTTTCTTCCTTTTTTCCTATGTCTTTTGATACGAGGTTGTGACAACCTTTTACACTATTTTTAACCACCGAAATGATTTTGGACGTTAAAATGACAACATTTTAGTGAAAAAAAAATGACAACTTTTTAACGTCCGAAATGATTGCGGACGTTAAACATAGTCTGAAAAGTTGTGACAACCTCATATCAAAAGACTTAGGAAGAAAGTTACGTGTAAGATATTTTTGCAGTGTTTACCACAAACATTTGCAGAATAGAAGATTTTATTGCCAAGTTTAAACAATAAATTTGATTCTATAAAATGTACCCACGATTTAGAAATTAATAATAAATTACCGTTTCTAGATGTACTAGTTATAAAGGATAAAGACACTTTAGAATTCGATGTCTATAGAAAGGAAACCACCACTCTACGCTACATTCCGAACGACTCACATTATGCGTACGCCCAAAAAAATGGCCAGTCTGAATTTTTAGTAAACCGGTTAAATTTTCCTTTAAACAAAAGTAGATATACCAAAGAATTCAATTATATTAAGAACGTGGCCGAACATAACGGATACACTGCTTGCCTAGTGGAATAAATAATCAACAAACAGAAAACAAAGAAAATGTTGACGGAATCAACGACGTTTAGAAGAGCAAAATTCTAAAAATGTTTGCTTAGCATTTGAACCTCAAATCACGAGGAGTCTAGATAGAATTTTTTAAAAACAACAACTTGCCGCTAACATTTTCGACAAAAATACCTTTAGAAACTTGCTAGGTAACCCAAAAGACAAGGATAGCCTGGACAAATTGTTGGGAATTTAGGAAATAAGTTGTAAAGATTGTAATATTAAGTACGTCGGACAAACAAACAAAATCGATTGGAATTAGATTTAAAGAATACTTAGCCCAATTACGATACGGTACAGATCTGCCGTCACCTGACATATTTGGGATAATATTCATCACGTTAATGAAGATAATCTCAAATTAATAAAAAAATGTAGACAACCAGGGCAGCTAAACGCGTTCGAGCGTATATATAAATATAGTTACAAGTCACCTGATCGATTGCTTTGTAAAATAAATTCCCACGTTTCAACACGTCCTAGAGATAACATAAGAATACAGATATTTTCGCCAACAAAATTATATCAATTTAGTTGTCGATGAACCTGCCCAAAATTATTAAGGATCGACACCATTGAGATAAGTTAATAAAGACAGTTCAAAGACTTCGTCCAGCGATAAAAATACAATACACTGCAGATTTGTCTGCGACTAGTTCCCCTCTCGGTTCCGTTTCTTTACCTAAGAGCCGGTATATAAGGTGATGTTAGTTTTTAAAGTAGTCAAAATTGTTCATCCTCAGATGACGCTAACTTGGTTTGTGAAACGATCGTCAGGTCTTTTAAAATGTCTTGTGGTGATTTGGGTTATCCAAGTGTACTTATTAATCTAATTGACCTCGAAAACACTGAAAAACAAAAAGTTTGGATTGAACATTTTCATTACATCATCTGGTGCATTCGACACACATGGGAGTAGCTATGTTAATTATTATGATTATACTGCTCATGCCATATTTTATCTTCAGACAAAGCATCACTAGTCTGTCTGACCAACGCAAGTCTATGAGGCATTCATGCATAAATAAAATGAACATTATTTACCTTAGGGATGAAGGATTTATGTCACCAGTCCAATGCTATAACAATTTCCTGTGACCCGTATGTACATAACGACATCAGTGCTGATGGCTCCCATTGAATGAACGTTTTCTAATTCCGATGATTTATGTGACCTTCAAACGCTACACATTGACGTTATAAACATCATTGTTAGTACATATTGCTCCAGCTATTATATCTACCACGCTTAGAGTAAAACATTTTATTCGCTATTAGAGAACGTTTTCTAATGTGTCATTAAATGTATCAGTGTGGTTTTATGTTCAAAATAATTATCTTTCTTTGTAACTTTATTCGGGGATTCACTTATTCATATATTGCAACATAGTCGATTAATTCTTTAGTTACGTGCTGTTCACTAGTATTTTTGATTCAACATTACATACCAAAAAAATTCTTCGTAAACGCCAATTAAACGTGGATTCCTTACGATATAGTGTAATAAACTGAAGAAATTGCACATTTATACAAAAGTATGTCGTCGAGCACGCAATAGAAAGCCTGTCAGTGGTGTCTATAATCGATGACTGCCTTACCGATAATGGAAGAATTTAGAAAATCTGTTACATTAAAATTAAGATCTCTTCTGTCTCTTCGTGTTAGTTTATACATTTTTGCGTAACAAGTCTCATTTCTTGTAAATCGTGTCGAAGACAATTTATCGTATGGCCTTGGCACATTACCTGTTATTCCTACAAATGTTGTATGATGCATGTTATATTCCACGCCAAACAACAAATAATATAAAGTTGCAGCCACCGACCATGGGAATTGCTACCTTGCACATATGTACGAGCTATCAACCTGCTGAGATTACATTTCATGTGGGAATGACGGTTGTAACTCTGCAGTGTTCATTATCATCTCACATATCTACAATCTGCTAAATCGGCATTTTACATGAAAACGACAGTTGGTCTGGATCCTGGGAAATGAAGAATATGAGGAAGACACTTAACATTATTGATGGTAGAGAGACCGAACAATGCGATTATTGTTTAACCGTCATTGTAATGTCTTTTTATATTTTGTATTGTAACTGAATTGTAGTAGTGATTAATAAATATTTTTTTCAATCGATTATTACTATTACTTAACTGGCATTTTACAACAGATGCTTAAGCAAAATAATATATTGATGTCAGTTATGGAAATAAATATCCAAATGTAATGACTTCTACAAAACTTAATTTTTATAATATAGTTATTGTTTCTGTATGTAGATTGGTTTTAAGAAGGAAAGGAATAATCACAGTCATGGAAAGCAAACATTGTTATTATACTAAAAACACACTCACCCATTGTTCGGAAGACTATTGGCCTACTACGGTACTTTCTGCCACCCCAAACAGCTGCCACTGTAAGCTGATACTGTGTATCTGCCTTGAGGCCACTCAGTGTCACAGCTTCAGAATTGCCTGCGACTACCGCCACCACTCTGTAACTAACAACCTGGTTTATTGCAGCTACCACTGGCAAACAAAATATAACTACTACACTGTCATTAAACGGAAAAAGAAAAATGAGATAACAATAAGGTAAAATCTGCTTCAAATTGCGACAGATCTTGTTACAATCTTAAATTTAAATTGGACACAACATTCACTTAACATTATCCACAGTGATCCAATTATATAAAATTTAGTGTTATTTTACGCTTGCCCAAATGCCGAAAATAAAATTTGTATGTTGCATTTATAAGACATTTCGCATTTTTTATGACATCTTAAGAATGTTATTATTTTCTAAAATTCGCTATTGTATCTTAATACAACCCGGTAATTATTTTAACAATTTTTTGAAGTTAAAAACGCGAAAGGTGTATGTGAAAACTTATAAGTATTACAAAACTATACAAATAATTAACTTAAGCAAACCAACTTCAAGTTTTAGCTAATCAAATTAAAGTTAATACTGGTAGATAGCATTTTTATGTTCTAGAAAAACATCGAGAATAAAGTAGCTCTGAAGTAAACGACTTGAAAATAAGTTTGAAACTATGGATGTTAATTGCACTTGTTGATATTAAATCCATACGTAAACATTTAATATAACTTTATTACTTCACTAACTGAATAAACTATATGATACATTTAACTATAATACACTTTATGATATAATAACAATTACAACAGTACACGAGTACATAGCAGATAACTGACCGAGCATCGAGGACGTGTCTTCACTGTCGCGGTTGGTAGCGAGGAGAGAGAGATCGCTTGGTGTCTCTTATATGTTGTAGTTCTTGACAGCTGGCTGTCGCATAACGTAACGCAACGTTTAACTGTCAAGAGTATTTATGCAGAAACATAGAGTAGTGTTGACGGAAACACTGCGGTCGGAACCACCGCCACATACTCCCCTCTCAGTGGCGACGCTATTAGTTCAAGTATCTTCGAACTCTACGTCCATGGCGTGTAGTTTGAACGGGAACGGGAACTTCACTGTCACTTTCAGTTTCACTAGGTGTTGGACTTTAACTGTTACTTTCAGTTTCACTAGGTGTTGGACTTTCACTGTCACTTTCAGTTTCACTAGGATGTCTCTGAGGCTGGAAAGTTGTCTGTTCGTTTTCACAAAGAATGAATGCGGGTTTAAGACGGTCAACAGTAATTGTCTCTTCTCCGTGTGATTTCTTGATTTTGAAGACTTTGTCAGTTCGGGATAACACTTCAAAGAGGCCGTCATAAACTGGTTCGAGGGTTCTTCGCGGAATATCAGTGCGAACAAAAAGAAAAGGAGCTTCCATAAGCTTAGGATGGACAAATACCTTTTTTGCAGTATGATGTTTAAAAGGCACTGGTCGAAGTTTCCTTATGGCTTCTTTCAGATGAGATATAAGTGGTGGAACCTCATGAGCTTGTGTGCTGTTGAAAAAGTCGGTGGGAAGTTTGATTGATTCTCCGTAGACTATTTCAGCGGGTGTTGAGCGATATTCTGGAATCATGTACGATCTGAGTCCTAGTAACACAATTGGCAATTTAGCGACCCAGTTTTCGTCCATATGAGCTTTCAAGGCCTGTTTCAGAACTCTATGCCATCTCTCGATTACACCATTTGCTGCTGGGTGGTAAGCTGTGGTCTTGATGTGGTCTGCACCTAGTGTTTTAGTGAGGTGTGTGAAAAGGTGGCAATCGAATTGTTTACCTCTGTCTGTGGTGATGTATTGCGGAACACCGAAACTAGAGATCCAGCATGATAAAATGGTGTTCGCTACTGTTTCTGCTGTAATATCTGACAATGGAATTGCTTCGGGCCATCGAGAAAATCTGTCTATTATTGTTAACAGATAGCGTTGACCTTGTGATGGTGGTAATGGTCCCACAATGTCAACATTTATATGCGAGAATCTTCTCATGGCTGGGGTGTATTGTTCAATGGCACTGGAAGTGTGTCTCCATATCTTGACTTTCTGGCAGGGAATGCAAGTTTTAGACCAAAGAGACCCAATCGGGTTTCAATTTGGGCCAACAAAATCTATCCTGGGCCAGATCGACTGAAGCTGACATGCCTGGGTGAGATAAATTGTGGATAGAATCGAAAATCTTTCGGCGAAATTTGAGCGGAATGAATGGGCGAAGTTTCTTTGAAGAAGCATCGCAAATAAGATTCAATCCGTTGTCAAGAGGCATGTTTTGAAATTTGTATGAGGAAGATTTAGACTGCAGAAGGTGTTTGAGTTCCTCACAAGATGCCTGAGCTTGCGCATATTCTTGTAGTGACACAGTGGAAGAAAGTGAAATTGTTTCAATGCGAGAACAATAGTCTGCGGGAATGTTTGTAGGACCTGGTATGTAGCGAATGTCTGTGGTAAATTGACCTAGGAAGTCTAAATGTCGTAGTTGCCTTGGAGATGCTTTATAGACGCGTTGTTCAAAAGCGTATGTCAAAGGTTTGTGGTCCGTATAAATGGTGAAATGGCGACCTTCTAGGGTATATCTAAAGTATTTAACTGCCTGATAAGCAGCTAGAAGTTTGTGATCGTAGGTGCTGTAAGATTTTTGGGCTGAAGTAAGCTTTTTAGAGTAGAAACCTAGGAGTTCTAGTGTTTGATCACGTAGTTGTTGTAGGGAAGCACCTACGGCATAATCAGAAGCATCGACATGGAGAATCAGTGGTAGCGAAGAAGACGGATGAGCTATTAGTGTAGCGTTTTTTAGTGCCTCTTTCAAACATTAGAATGCTTCTCGAGTCTTAGGAGTCCACTCGATTTTACGTTTGTCGCGTTTTTTGGGAATCTGGCAGAGTCGAATAGTGGTTGCTGAATTTCCGCAGCACGTGGAAGAGAACGATGGTAGAAATTTATGAGACCTAGAAATCTTATGAGTTTTTCAATGGTATCGGGAAGAGGTAGGTCGGTAATAGCTTTGATGCGTTCAGGAAGTGAAAATAATCCAGATTTATTTACACGAAAACCTAAAAATGAAATTTCGGCCACTCCGAATTCGCATTTAGATGAATTGATACGGATGCCGTTGTTTTGAAGTGTCTGAAAAAGTTTTGCTAGATGCTCTTGATGTTCTTTTTCAGAGGCTGATGCAACGAGAATATCGTCAAGATAGGAGTAGGCAAAGTCAAGATGTCTTAAAATTGAATGTAAATATCTTTGAAATGTTTGTGCTGAATTACGAAGGCCAAATGGGGTTTTTATAAATTCGAATAACCCAAATGGAGTTATGACTGCTGTTTTGGGAATATCTTGAGGTGCTACTGGGATGTGATGGAAAGCGCGAATGATATCTAATTTTAAAAAAATACGTTTGCCTTCTAACTGGGAATTAAAATCCTGCAAAATTGGAATGGGATATTTGTCTGGGATTGTTTTAGCGTTTAGTGCTCAGTAATCCCCACATGGTTTCCATGAGCCATCCTTTTTTTGCACCATGTGGAGGGGGCTTGACCATGGACTTTTGGAGGGTCTACAAATTCCCAAGTTTATCATGTGCTGGAATTCTAGCTTTGCTTGAGCTAGCTTTTCCGGGGGCAATCTTCTAGCTTTTGCAGTGACAGGTGGTCCTTCCGTACTTATAGTATGGAAGAACTCAACCTCTGGAAGGTTGCTAGAAGAAGTTTCCTTAAAAAGGTCACGAAATTGTTGTAGCAATTTGAAGCACTGGTGTGTCGGGTCTACGAGATGAATTTTAGCATTAATTCCTGGTGGTGGGTTAGCACCGGTCTTAGTGTCTTTGTATCAATTAAACGTCTATGTTTCATATCCACAAGTAAAGCAAACACTGCTAGAAAATCAGCGCCTATAATTGGATGCTTGATATCGGCAAGTGTGAAGGGCCAGCAGAACCTACGGCGTAAACCTAGATCCAAATCTAATAGTTGTTCGCCATAGGTATGAATAGGGGTCCCGTTTGCAGCATACAAGGTACGTTTCGATTGAAATTTCCGTTGGTCGTAAGTGGGTGGAATAACTGAAATATCCGCTCCAGAGTCGATTAGAAATTTCATATTGGAGTGTCTATCAAAAATAAAAAGGCGGCGTTTTAGGTGGCTCTCGTCTCCTGCCGCGTGGAGGGAGTGCCTTATTAGTTTTCCGACACATGTTTTGCTTTAAAATTGAAAGGTTGGATGCAACGTTTGGCCTTGTCTCCAAATCGTTCATGATACCAACACGTGGAGGTTGAGGAATTTGCGGTTATGGAATTTCGAGAAAGCTTGGGTCTTTCTCGGGAGGTAGATCGGGAACGCGTTCGCAATTCTTTGACTGATGCTGTTAGCTTCTCTAATTGCGCTTCTAACTTGGCTAGCTTGTCGGGTTCGAGTGACTGAATTTCAGCCACGTTGTATTTATCTCCGGAAAATTCCACGATTTTGTCTGCTGTAACTGACAAATTTTCTAGAGAATCGTTGCTCAAAGCCAAAATTGAACGAACGTTGAAAACGTTGTAGAAATAAAATTTTAAGGAAATCCTCTCCAATCTGACTACCGGCTAAACACTTCATTTCGTGTAAAAGTTGCGATGGTTTTCTGTCGCCTAATTCTAATTCTGTTAAAAGTTTATTTATTTTGCGACTATCGGACTTTTCAAATTCTAATAAAAGACGTTTCATTAGATCTGAATAGGGGGTTGATGATAATGGTTGGGTTAAAAAATCTGAAATTGGCTCTGCGACATCAGGATCGAGTATAGCGAGTACATGACTGGATTTTGTCTTTTCAGAACTGATCTGCGATATATCGAACTGGGCGTCAACCTGCATCTGCCAGATTTTCACGTTACGTCTCCATATAGGAGGTAATTTTATTGCAACCCTTGCCATGATATTGCTGCTTGAAGAATCTTCGGCCATTGTGAAAAATATCAGATAATTTTTAAATTAGAAAGGACTGACCTGTTTAGATATTCGTTTTCTGTGGGCATGAGCACGTGCGTGGAAGTTAGGCGACGTCGGCTGGAACATCAGGCTCAGCATCTTCGGCTTGCGGCACGGGGTAACCAATATGGATGTTAATTGCACTTGTTGATATCAAATCCATACGTAAACATTTAATATAACTTTATTACTTCACTAACTGAATAAACTATATGATACATTTAACTATAATACACTTTATGATATAATAACAATTACAACAGTACACGAGTACATAGCAGATAACTGACCGAGCGTCGAGGACGTGTGATCACTGTGGCGGTTGGTAGCGAGGAGAAAGAGAGAGATCGCCTGGTGTCTCTTATATGTTGTAGTTCTTGACAGCTGGCTGTCGCATAACGTAAGGCAACGTTTAACTGTCAAGAGTATTTATGCAGAAACATAATAACATATATGTGGCCTAAATTCTAACCTGAACTCCGTCCACCATTTCCTCCAGGCTAACAGGCCCCAACTCCTCTTCCTCACCGAAACCCAAATCAGTGCCAAAACAGCCACTAATCACCTTAATTTCCCGGGGTACGAGCTCCTTACTTCCTTTAGAGTGCATGGAGGCGTGTGCGCATACGTCCGTAGCAATCTAACCTGCATCAGACTCCCCAATTTAGAAGCTGGAAGAAAAGACATACTATGGATAAAACTCTCTCTCAGGGCTGCAACTAAATTCATCTGTTGCATTTACCGGTCACCTTCTGACAACAACTTTGACTACCTTTCTGAAAAAACCGACCATCTGATTTCCGAATATCCTTCCTCCGAGGTCACTATTCTTGGTGACTTTAATGTCCATAATAAGGAATGGCTAGGATCTTCAAAAACCGATCCACAAGGGAGAGCAGCGGAGGCCTTTGCAGTCAGCAATTCTTTAGCCAATATGGTTCAGCAACCTACTTACTGTCCTCGTATCCCAACACACAGCTCAAATCTCTTGGATCTCCTTCTTACTACACAACCTGAATGCTATAAGATATCAGTCACCGCCAGCCTTGGTCGCTCAGACCACGGCATGGTCACTGCTTCCTGCGCAATGCAACCCGAGGTCACACAGTCATCACACCCACGTATCGTTAGGCACTACAACTCCGCAAACTGGGACGAAATGCGGGATTACTTTTCCTTATTTCCATGGGCGTCTGTCTGCTTCTCTCATCCTGACCCCTCTGATATCTCACAAAACGTCACCGAAATTATCCAAGCTGGCATGGAATTATTTATCCCACGTACACAGAAAACCTCTTCAGCTACTCAAAAGCCCTGGTTCTCTAAATCCTGTGACAAGGCCAGACTTGAAAAGGTCAAAACTCACAAAACGCTTCTACACAATCCCAGTCAAGAAAATCGTCAAGCATTTAACGACGCAAGAAACCGCTATGTTCACATTCCTTCTGAGGCAAAAAACTCGTTTAATAACCAGATCAAAAACAAAGTCCTCTTAAGCTCCAACGGCGGCAAACCCTTCTGGACTCTTGCTAAATCTATTGGGAATAATTTCTGCAAAAGCACGTTCCCACCTCTTGTCTCAGGGGATGAAATTGTTTTTACCGCCCTGGGCAAGGCTGAACTTTTTGCTTCGTTGTTCGCCAGCAATTCTACTCTCAACCCACCTCCAAATGTTCAACCACCAACAGTCCCCAATGTCGCGCATAAAATGACGGATATCATTTTCAAAACTAAAAAGGTACGAACGATGCTCTCTTCTCTTAATACCAGGAAAGCCTCTGGCCTTGACGAGATCCCAGCAATTGTTCTCAAAAAATGCGCACCAGAGCTTGCTCCTGTCCTGACTCGTCTGTTTCAGATATCTTATAATAAAGGCATATTCCCTAGTAACTGGAAAACTGCTCGAGTACAACCCATCCCGAAGAAAGGATCCAAAGCGCTTTCTAGCAACTACAGGCCTATTTCTCTCCTTTCAGTCGTCTCTAAAGTGATGGAAAAGTATATAAACACAGAATTACTAAAATTTCTTGAAAAACACAGTCTAATCCACGACAGGCAGTATGAATTCCGTCAGCGCAGATCGACTGCCGACTTCCTTTCCTTTGTCACCCATTCTTGAAACAAGTCTATGGAACAACACGGTGAATCCCAGATTGTTGCTCTAGACATATCAAAAGCATTCGACCAAGTCTGGCACGCAGCGCTGCTTAATAAACTTCCGGCCTATGGCCGACCACCAAAACTTTGTACCTGGACAGCAAATTTCCTCTCTAACAGGACCATATCTGTTGTTGTGGATGGTCATTCCTCTAAACTGTATCCAATTAATGCAGGAGTTCCTCAAGGTTCAGCTTTAGCCCCTACTTTGTTTCTTCTCCACATCAATGACCTCCTCTCTAGCACATCCAACCCAGTTCACAGCTACGCGGACGACAGCACCCTCCATTCAAATATACAATATTCTAAGCCTGTCTCTTTAGCCCAATTAGACGAGGATCGCAGACTCATGGAGGGTTCTGTCTCCGTGGATCTCCAAAAAATATTTGACTGGGGAAGAAAAATCTTGTACAATTCAACCCCACCAAAACTAAGTCTTGCTTTCTTTCTCACAAGAGATACACCAGCCCTAGACCCATCACAATGAACAACCAAGTTATTCAAAGTAATGAGTCCTTTTCTCTTGTTGTCATTTCTGTGGATCGAAATCTTAATTGGCACCAACATGTCACATCAATTGCAGAAGCGGCTGCTAAGAAATTAGGTTTCCTCTTCCGGGCTCGCAAATACTTTTTACCAGCTAATCTCTATAACTTATATACTTCACAAATAAGGCCAAACCTCGAATACTGTTCCCACATCTGGGGTGCCGCTGCCGCTTCTACACTAGCTATCCTGGACTTCATTCAAAAGAGAGCTATACGTCTCATCGGTGACCCTACCCTCACTCAAAGGCTGCCATCCCTTGCCCACCGACGTGCCGTTGGTGACCTCTCTCTCTCTCTCTCTCTCTTTTATAGATATCTGCACGGGCACTGCTCAGAGGAGCTTTCCTCCATAGTTCCCCCAACCTGCTGCCCCCAACAGATCTACCAGGGGAACAGAGCGAATGCACCCTTTTACTGTCCAGGTCACCAGACTTAGAACATCTTGTTATGCCCGCTGTTTTGTCCCGAGGACTTCCAAGTTGTAGAATTCCTTGCCGGCACATGTTTTTCCTTCTCCCCCGAACCTCCAAACCTTCAAGTCCAGAATTAACAAGCTGCCTCTTTCCTCCTTGTCAACACCCACGGTACGATAGTATTTAGGCTGTAAGCCCTCGTGGTGTGTTGTTGAAATTAAAAAAAAACATAGAGTAGTGTTGACGGAAACACTGCGGTCGGAACCACCGCCACAGAAACTAAAGTCAATCTGGCTATAAAATTAACGTTTGTGCAACATTGTAAGAGATTGTCCTTGAAATTTGTTATAGCCTGACAGGTAAAATGAGATGTGAGAGAACTTTCGCGGCTTCCTCTTATCTACTCGCGGGATAAATAACTCAACAACAATAGCCTGATATAGAACAATGTAGCAGAGTCAAGACATCAGACAACACAGTCAGCATTGGAGAATCATTCAGAAGAAACAACGCAGTAAATGACAATAAGCAATAGAAAGTCACATCAACACTAATGCAGGTACTCCTTGGAGTTTACCTTATCTTCCATAAACAAACTAAAAAAATAAGCCGACTTCAAATAGGCACTAAAAAGCGAAAAATAACGGGTCTATTTAAAACACAAAAATTTATCTAAATGAAATAGTCTTTCATGCGTTACCTATTTATTTGTTTGAACTCTTCCGCCACATCACAAGTTTCTCCGCGTAACCGACGGAATTCGTGAGCGTGGGTTGGTTATTGACCATTAACAACTTATTTAAGTATCTCATTATAATTATAATCAGATATTAATTAAGCTGTTTATATCGCTAACTATTAATGTGTTTCGCGAGATAAATGGACCCTTATTGAAGAACGAAGCTACGGTTCGTTCCAGATTTTCAAAGGAAATCCGGTTTCGATGTTCCTTGGATTTTCTCCTTTGGTCTTTTTCCATTTTTCTAACCCTAATTTGATGGCTGCTGTTTCGATGGCTATTATCACAGCTACGTATAATAATATAGCTCATATAGGTACTAAGGTGATGGAGTGGTATACTTCTTTTTGCTGCTTGGATTTTGTTTTGAATTTGATCGATATCGTGTAGCTGAACGTTTTCTAGTTTTAATTCGGGCAACTTAGGAATTTCTGGATGTTCTTGCTTTGGGGATTCTAATCTAGGCAGGCTGAATGTTTGTTGTGTTTCTGAGGTAGTTGGGCTGGTCTTATGAATTTTGTTTCCGATCTTTAATATCCAGTTTGGTTGAAGGGTAATTAGTTTAGTACCCTTAATTATATTGGCCTACTATTTTTCCTCGCATTTTATTCTGGAGTCTGTTTCTTTTGGTGTTGTAATAATGTACTGACTGGTTCCATATCTCGAGACGGTTGTTTTACTAATTTTGATTACTTCTTGTTTACAGTTGTTTATATGTTTTGGAATTTGGTTAACTTATATTCACATGGATTTTGATTGTTAAGGGCAGTTGGATCTTTGCAGAAATGCAATTGGTTCTTTAAATTTTGACATTCTTGATTGCGGGAGGCATATTGTTTGCTACTTAGGATCAGGTATCTGGTTCTAGGAATTATCATGGTGAATATGTATGGATTTTGAGGAATTGTTAATGAATATAATCTGATTAATCTACTAGCGGTATCTTTACTTGAAATATTATTTTGAAGGCAAATTGAACGGTTTTAATCCTAAAGCTTTTTTCATATAGATTTGGATCAGTGGTTGTTATCAATCTTGAATTAGTTACGTAATTTTTTATCTTATTGAGTTCATGTATATATTTGGGTTTTAATATAGATGTGTGAAATATTCCTAATTTTGAAAAAATGATCGAATTTTCGGTTATTAAAATTATTTCTGGAATATTATTTAGCAAATACCCAATCTGTGTCAGTAACTCTAAAATATATCATCTATGCTACTTACAGTAAAATTAGGAGTTAATATAAAATTATGATATTCTGAATAGTAGTCGGTCGTCGTTACTTATACCGTGTCTGTGTAGTATTGTTTTATCCTGTCATAGTCATTGAGTAAATGTTTTAAGCCATGTACGTGCAGTAAGTTCCATATATTGTTCTCTGAGCATGCTGTCCCTATCTTTCTAGGTAACATGCCTGGATTGTCCGTCACGTCTTGTATCTGGCCACATATACGCCTTTTAGGTTCCTTACAGCACTAGGGAACCTGAAAGGCGTGCATTTAGTCTGTCCGTCATTTTTATGGTTTATTAGAATAGTTCTGTTATGTTTTAAGAGTGAGACTATTGAATATGGTCCTGAAATGAATTTTTATGTTTTCTATGGAACCCGGAAGGGATTTTCTTATATACGATGTCGCCCTCTCTAAACGGTTGATTAGTATTCTTGTTAGTCCGATTTAATGTCTTGATTTTTGTATTTTCTATACGGAAATAATGAGAAATAATATAATTAGTTCTTTATGTTGAACGTTGTATTCTTGGGCAATTATTACTTTATTAAATTATTAAATTTGAATAGTAGTATTTCTTTTTTATTCTTAAGTGTATTTCTTCCGCTACCCGATGGTTGCTTTTGTCCTCACTATATTGTGTAATTTTCTCAGTCAATTCGCCTTCGTTTATTTCTTCTGTACTCTAGACATCTGTAAAATTGGGGTGACTCTACATTGTTAAAACTCTGATTTATTGCCGAACTTAATAGTTCATATTCCCGTTCATTTATAAAGACGCAATATTATTTTCTTTGTGGTAAACAGTATTCCTTTGTGAATTTTTCTATCTGGTTGGTTTTATTTAAAAGTAATGCTAGCGTAAATAAAATTCCGTTTGTCATTTTTGACTGAAAATATCTCTGGTGTGTCCGACTGTTTAAAAAATATTTGATCGGTTTTACTATTAATTATTTTTTCCTCGAGTGTAGGTATACCGGGTGGTGAGTATGAGTCGGCATTTGAGCTTGCTGCCTCGTCATCGTCAATACTTATGATTTCCTCTTCGTCGTCTACCTTGTTGATCATTGATTGGTTATCTATATTGAGTGGATTTATTTCTACCCTGGAAAGTGCATCTGCTGCGCAATTTAATTTTCCTTGTTTATACTCAATTTTAAACTCGTATTCGAGAATAACCACTTTAATGGCTTATGATCTGTATAACTAGTAAATTTTCGTCCGTATAAATTGGCCTGCAATAATTTGTTGCCCATACGATGGCTACTAATTCTTCTTCGATAGTACTATACCTCGATTCCGTTTCGTTCAATGTACGACTGGCGTATGCTTTTGGGTGATCCGAATTTGGTTCGCACTGGCTCAATATTCCAGCTATAGCTACGTTTGAAGCGTCGGTTGTTAATATAAAATCTTTAGAAAAATCTTGCAGTATTACCACAGGTGAATTGATTATGATGTCTTTAAACGAGTTAAGGGCAGCAATGTATTCTTCGTGATTAACGTATATCTTAGAATTTTTCTTTAAGCACTTTGTTAAAGTGACGTGTGCAACATTCTCTATGAATTTGCGGTAGTATCCCACTAGTCGTAAAAATGATTTAATTTCCTTGGTTGTTTTTATATCAGGAATTTCCTAATGGCATCTATTTTCTTTGAATTTGGTCTAATTCCGTCTGGACGTACCACATGTCCCAGAAACTCGGCTTTCTTTTAAAAAAAATCACTTTTATCGAGTTGTATCTTTAAATTCCTTTGTCTAAAACGTTCTAATACCAATATCAATTTTTCTACGTGCTCTTGTAGGGACGTGGAGAAGACTATGACGTCGTCCATATTTACAAGGCATGTTTTACCTATTAGGCCCTGTAATACGCTCTGCATTAGCCCGGAAAAGGTTGCTGGAGCCTCTGATAATCCAAACAGCATTCCGGTGTACACCCAGTGACCCGTATCAGTTGTAAACGCTGTCTTTTATGTCTCTGGGGTCCATTTCAATTTGGTGATATCCTAATATCAAATCAATAGTCGAAAAGTATTGTGCTCTTCCAATGTTGTCTAATATTTCGTCTATTTTGGGAATTTGGTGTCCGCTTGGTATTGTTTTTTCATTTCGCTTCCAGTTGTCTACCACAATTTTCCATTTCTGTTTGTGTGACTTGTCCATATTCCTGGGATGTAACCCAAATAGGTAAGCTATATGAGCTGTGACTTTTCCTTATAATTTTTTGTCTTAACATACCTCCGGTTTATGGACGTAAAGGTATCTATATAAGCTTGAGTATATTGGTATGTCATCCGTTGTTCGTATCATATATTTTATTACGTTGGAGTGTGTTATCGGTTCATCTTTATTGAAGAAATATGTCATGATATTCTGATAATAAATTTAATAATACTTGTTTCCCTTTATCATTTAGGTAATCGGTGTTTATTTGCTCGATTATCTGATATTTTTTTATAACTGGTTTTCGATTGCACATCGTACTAGTAATATTAATATTATTCATCCGTATTGCATTCGGATTATAATTTTGATGACTCATTGGTTTTTGTGTTCCTAACGTGTTATGCAATATGAGCTTATAATTGTCTGGTGTTGTGAGAGTGTAATTCGTTTGCTGTCCACCGTTATGCTTACTATACTTATTTATATAACATTGCTCGGGTCCGTCTTGCTTAAACGTAGTATCTGTGTCTAGTAAACTGTTAAGTAGGTCAAGTTCTTTAATAATAGTGAGCCATTTGCTTTTGACCTTTCTGCTTTTGTTGATTATAATTATTTTCGTTTAGGAAATTGATCTCTATGCACCTGTTTCCTATATATAACTTTTGATTTTTAAAGCTTATTTTTATGAGAAACTCTATAGCTACAAGTCCACTGTACCGGTCGCTAAAATTAAACAGACAAAATTCTTGTGTCTTATCTGATACCGAAGTTAATCTAATATTTGCACGTTTCAAGTGTTTACGGTTCGTCCTGTGACGTACTGGCCGTAGGAAAATTTTGGCGCTGTTCGTCATATTGTTCTGATGTTCATGATTCACTCAAATTCTGTATTGAGACGTGTTTCCCTGTGCCTGTTGAGACAGTTTCGAATTGGGACTTTTGAATTCCATTGGTTCCGGATATTGTCTACTTGTATTTTGATTGAAATTTGGTCGTCACATTTGATTTCCGGATATTGTCTACTTGTATTTTGATTAAAATTTGGTCGTCGCATTTAATTTGACTGGTTATTGTGATTATTATTAAAAGGTCTCCTAACATGATTGGAGAAATTTTCTTGGAAGTTAGGTCGCGGTGTGAATTGTTGTCGGGGCTGGAAATTCTGAAAGTTTGTTGTTGAAAAAGTCTATGATTTTGTTGAAATGTTTTTTGACACTGGACGTTATTAAAGTTGGAACTATTTGGTTTTTGTGAAGGTTGTCCGTTACGTCCGTCATTTTTATTTGGATTAAAAGTTGGTCTACTCCTTGTCACGTTGTGAAATGGTCCTCTGAAAATACGAATTTCAGTGCTTGTTCTTTATTATCGGGGGGTTTGTCGACCTTAAAACTATTCCCATTGAATTCCGTAATCCACTTAAAAATGCCTTTAATGTTTGATTTTGGTAAATTGTCATTTAAGTGCCCGTGCTTCGTTATTCTCGTTAGCGATTAAGTTAGAGATGAGTAATTGTTCTATATAACGACAGCGGTTTGATAATGCAAGTGCATCTTCGCCGTTCCTTTGTTTCAACGTAAGCATTTCCGCGAGGAGACTTGTATCATCACTTTGATCTGTGAAATTCTGCACGATTGCATTCGTAAGGTCTAGCCACGAGTATCTTAGTGTGTATTATGAGACGTGCTTGTTCCGTTAATTTTGTCTGTATTTATATACAAATTAAATTATACAAGAAATGGTTCATATAAAGATTTTCATTAGCTGTATAAAACTGGTTCATAACCAGGTCACAAGATTATAAGAAATTACTTACGTTAGCTGGTTGACCATCGAATTCAGGAATTGCCTTAAGGAAAAATTCTTTAAATTGGTCTGCCATGTTGCTACTATGACTACTTTCATTGTAATATTTTCTATTACAATATTATCGCTGATACTGATTGATCTAAGTCTATACTCTAAGTTTACTAAACTTGGTGATTCGTCTTTTGAATCAAATATACACGATATTACCAATATAATACATAAAAAATTGCACGAAATAGAAAAAATGTAGTTGTAGCAAACAACTTACATTAATATAACGACTTATACTACCATTTGGCTGCTTGGCTACTACTTTTACTTCTACTTGGGTCTACTTGACTCGAATCGGTTATTAGGCGTCGTTACTCTTAAGAGCAAAATTATTTTGACTTTTTATCCGATACAAACGACTGCGCCACTTAACTTCACGATTAAGATGTTTGAATTTTTAAAACAATTTATTTACTTATTATCACAATAAATACTTAATATAAAAATACATATATAAAATAATGACAAATATATATATACAGATATCAACATAAGTGTGATATAATAACTTGTGCATAGGAAGTGCTCGCTGAAGGCTCAAGTTATTATATCACACTTATGTTGTGATATTTATATTTGTCATTATTTTTTATTTGTATTTTTATATTAAGTATTAATTGTGTTAATTGTTTTAAAAATTCAAAAGTCTTAACCGTAAGTCGCGCTTGGCACCGACTTCAAACAGATAAGTAGCGCATATAATAATATTTTATTTAAATTAATTTTGTTCCTGGAATTTAATCTGTAATCCAGTTATTTTTCGTTTTTTCTAAACACAATAATAGTTAACGATATAAATAGTTCTCAAGTCGGGTAATTTTTTTTTGTTTATTTTTCCAATTTTTGTGTAAATATACATACGTAGTGGATAGGGCATTAGAAGAATGCTATAATATAGTAGAAATTTTATTTACATAGGATTTCCCTCGATTTCCCTGAGATCCCATCATCAGATCATGACTTGGTAAAAATGAGACCGCCTCACATGTATACCCTTTCAAAGAAAAAATGTATTTTAAAATTGGTCCACAATTGACGAAAATATCGGTGCACATAGTCGTGTTTACGTGTGCTGTGTATTAAAGAGCTTTCTTTCTGGTCTTTGTTGACAGTTGTTGCTAACACTTGTACTGTGTACGTAAGTAAATGACCTTGTAAGGATACATTTCTATTAAAAATCCACGATAACGTTACACCAGAATACACTTAGTAGCAACCATAATGGTGTATATTTCTAGTAACTTTTGTTCACAGAAAAATATACGTTTATCAATACGACAAATTTTGTTTCTGATAAGTCTGTTTATAAACAAGAGACTGTGTTTAATATGATTTTTCCTGATACAATAAGGGATACAGATGTTTAAATTACAAATAATGAGTTACTGACTGAGGTAAACAAGCTGATACCAAACCTGGAAATAACTCTGACAAGTAAAATAGATGAATCTAAAGAGAAGAAAGTATATTCTTTGGAAAGAGCAAATCTGCCATTGAAATCAAGAGGAGAATTTCTAGAAAGAAAAAGACCTGAAGAAAAACAACGTTATAATTTTTGACATCAACGAGGTTGAGTACGAAAAGAGAGAATTATTAGATTTTGTCGTTAATAAATTTAAAAAATCTGTTGAGGTCGATATCAACCCTGCGACTATTAGCGACGTATATACTGTATGTAGGTAACAATATAGAAAGCGGACCGATCGTTGTTGAGTTCCACTCACACTTTGCAAAAAAAGCAGTACTTAATAATAGCAGTAAATGAGGGGTCCAAATATTGGCATAAAAAACGACTACACTAAAAGCGAATTGGAGGCACAGAAAATATTTCGCAAGCATCTCGAACTGGTCAGGGAGAAGAAGTGCAATGCATACATAAGGCGAGGTGAACTGCATATTAATGATGCAGTATATAGACCAGGTGATTTGGAGGATACACACGATACCTTATTTGACGCCAGTATGTATAGTGCGCCGCTGACACCAGACCTCAAGAACATTAATTATTGAAAGGGAATATTTGATGGCTCCCAGTCTAATACACCGAGAACTATAAGTGTGCAATCTCCTCGAAAGAATCTGAGGACTAAATCGACCAGTTCAAATCGCGCAAGACATTCTGACAAATATAATGAAATAACTTGAGGCATAGACTGTAAACGGTGGATTTTATGGGACATTATCTGAGATTTGTTTTTGTATCTCTTATTATTTCTAGATTTAATTGTACATTTTTTGTTATTGAATTATTATTAGACATTTGTAATTTAGAGTGGATTCTGTCTTGCTTTTAGGGAATATTTTGTGTTTTTATATTGTTGGTCCGATTTCGCTTGCTTTGTGCATGTGCTGCTTTGTCAGTCTGGTGTTACATTGCTTTCTGTTTAAACCAATGTTTTATTATTTTCCTGCAAAGTTTAATTTTGCAATTCAGGATGGTTCGGTTACTATTGGACATGGCTCTTGTATACAGACTCGTTTCTTGTTCACGATCACATTGATTGTAATTATGCTTTATATATCTTTGTAAGCTTTTATATGTGATTATCTGGTAGCTTAATGTTTATATGTTTACTGTTGAATTGATTACGTTTTACTTAGTTGTTTGTTTTATCTCTATACTTTTGGTGGCGATAATGAATTGTTTTTTTTAATACATTGATCGTTATTGTGATAACTAAGTTAGTTAGTTACATATATATTGTATTCAGTTTTATTTATACAAAAATGTATACGTAAATGTATGTATACATTTATTGGCCTTTGGACACTTTTGTAAGTAGGATATTAGTTTTTACGATTTACTGTATAGGTTAGTAAGTGTGTGCGCGCGCGTCTGGGTGAGGATGGAGCAGTTTATTAGAGATCTGCAGAGCGAAACAATTGTCCTAAAATAGTCGATAATATGGAGGATTACAACAAGAAGCTCATTTCATGTGAAGGTTAAACTTTGAGATTTTTTTATCCTTACATAAGAAGTTTGGTAAATAACGTTGTCGAGTTACGTATGTTTTTGGAACAGTTTAATCAACCATCTGACTTTCATATCCTCACGGAGACGTTTAGCATTTATGACGTAACATTGTCATATTGGTGACACTGTGACACTGACCAGTAGCTGTCAATGTGAATGAGGTAATGAATTGAAGATGTATTAGATGTACATGTCAGGTAAATGGACATTAAGTAATGACCAATTATTAAGTACATATTGTGTGTTTTATTAGGTATATTAACAGTACTAAGTATAGGGATAACTCACGTGTAACAATTATAACATGGCGCTGCGTAAATTCACATGCTGTGGTTGAAATTTGAAATATGAGGTATACGAAATCTAACCCTCCAAAGCAATTATGCCTCACAGGTACTATTAGTAAGAATTGGCGCAAATTCAAACAACATTTTGGTATTTATTTGCAGGCTACGGACAAAGCCAGAGGAAGTGAATCTGATTGGTGAGGACTCTGGTGAGATTTTTAACACATTTAACATAACTGAACAACAAAGCAAAAGTCTAAATGAGGTAGAGCGAGGGCACTGCGATGGTGAATAATTTGAACAGTTTGCCACTGATAAAAAAAAAATATCACAGAATCGTGAATTCGATTGCCTAAATGATCAAATGATAAAAAAACGGATAGTTTTGGGGGTTAGGGATTTGTCACTGCAAGAAAGATTGCTCGGAGTGGAAAGTTTAGATCTTCAAAAGGCAGAGAATATTTGCAGAGCTGCAAAAGTACCGATACAACAAGCGAAAGGCTTGCAAAATGAAACTGTAGACTTTGTTCAGCAGGGATATCATAAGAACATAACTTTGTCCTGAGTGACAAATGAACAATGTAATAAATTCATGGTTCAAGGTTGATAGTGCTAATAATGGTGTCACAGGTGTGCAACACATCATGGACCTAGGCAGTGCCCGGCGTTTGGTAAAAACTGCAGATGTGGTTTAAAAAATCACTTTTGTATTGATCAGTTGAATGTGCAAGTAAATACTGTGGATTTCTGGTTTGTAGATTAAGGATTAAAGGTAAATTTCAAACTTGACAAGTAAATTGTCTAAAAGATTATTTGATAAACTGATTGGTAATTTTGTAATTAACTCCTGTAAAATAATGTTAGAAAGTTTTGGAGGATTTAAAATAGGCCCAATTAGCACAGTAAATTTAAATTGCAGGTACAGAAATAAAATATAACTATTAAACTGACAAGTAAATTGTCTAAAAGATTGTTTGATAAACTGACTGGTAATTTTGTAATTAACTCCTGTAAAATAATGTTAGAAAGTTTTGGAGGATATAAAATAGGCCCAATTAGCACAGTAAATTTTAATTGCAGGTACAGAAATAAAATATAACTATTAAACTGATGATTGTTAATAGTAACGTACGTGCATTGTAAGGGCTAAATAATTCAAGTATCATTAAAAAAGTTGATCGTTTAAGTGGGTATAACAATAAGGAAGAGTTTGTAAACACAAATCTTGAATTATTTAGGGGACTGGAAAATTTCCAAATAAATGTACTATACAACCAGTAGCCAATCCACCAAGGCGAGTGCCATTATCCGTAAAACCTAAATTAAATGATAAACTTCTAGCGCTTGAAAATAGGGGTGTAATTTCCCGTGATAAGTATACAACTGGCTGGGTCAGTAACTTGGTGATAATTGTGAAACGAGATGGATAATTGAGATTGTGTTTAGATCCCAAAAATCTGAATAAAGTTATCAAACGTCGTTTTAATGTATTAAGTCCTACTATTGAAAAAATAAGTGAAAAGTTAGACCAATAAATATGTTTTTACTTTTCTTGATTTTAAAGAGGAATTTTAGCACTGTGAGTTAGATCCAGTGACCATATGGTCACTGTGTTTCGCCTGAATTGCAAATATTCAGACGAAACACAGAGACCATATGGTCACTGGATCTAACTCACAGTGCTAAAATCCTTCTTTAAAATCAAGAACAGTAAAAACATATTTTTTGGCTAACTTTTCACTTATATGTGAATAATATAAAATTTTGGTGGTGGTTGAAATTTACTTTGACGATTTACTAATTATGGCACAGAATACTGAGGAACTTGATAATATCCTTCAAAAAGTTATTGAGTGTGTGTTTTGTTTCTTTAATGTCCGCCTATTTCCGCGACTATGGCAAATCACCGACGCCAGGGAGCAGTTTCACCTCACCATCCTGGAAATTTTGCCAAACCACTGCCTTTCTGTAAGGAGGGTAGGGCTCTTCAAGGTGCCCAACATCGAATGGACATGGGACTGACGGCTTTACGCCCCCTCCAAACGGCGGAACGTGCAGCCATTCAACTTGCTCAAATACAATACCAGATCCTCGGTTGATGTTATTGTTACAGTTTGTACCGAAAAAGTGAAAGGAGAACCCTGGGATCGAACCCAGTACCCTTCGGTTCAGAGGCACACCCACTAAGCATGGTAACTTACAAATGCTTACCGCAACGTTAAATAATCTACCATTAAGTAAGTTAAGTGTGCAACATTTCTAAATGTTTGCAGGCAAAAAACCAATGCAAACTTACAAATGAAACTTTAACGTAACTTTCAAATATAATATCTCGTTTGCCGACTTGTTGTTTTTCTGCATTTGTAAGCTCACGTAAAGTTACAATTGTAATGTTTCTGAAAGTTTGTTTTAATTTGTAAACAACTAAAACAACATTTATTTGAATTCCCTCGTGTATTCTCGATCGTATGTCATCGTCGTCCAATAGCAACATAGCAACACCGACGCCAACAGCAAACTGACCCTGACAAAGCGCCCGGCATTAATTAATGGCGGTTTGTTGTTTACATTTTTTATAATTGCGTCATCATAAATTGTTATTTGATCTATGTCTATTTATTTTCCTGGAAGTTTTAAAGATTGAACAATCTTATTGTAGCCTGAATTGTTTGAATTTTGGGTAATTAAGTAATTCGTTGTCTGGAGTGTAGATAATGAAACATGAAGTATATCCACAAACATATCAGGTAAGTATCTCTAAAACAGCAATAAAATTAGTCACTTTTCTGTTGCATAATTGTTTTGGTATGTGGCTATTAGTGAATTATTATAAAATGGCTGCATTTATATTTTTATTTCTTTTTATGAAATATACTCTACAAAAAAGAAAACCTAAATGTTAAATTTTCTTATGTTCTTAGAAGCAGCCTGGAAATATCTCACCTGGTCAGACCAATTCATTTTAAAACGTTAAATATGATTGACCTATGGAAGCATGTGGCTTATCCATAGCAATCGACATCATAAGAACAGTGGAACAGTATCCTACGCTATGGAACATTCATATGGGTTAACTAGTCAGCAGCGGAACATGTGTTTATCATGCAAAAAAGAGCAATAAGGACTGCAACAAGAAAGCTGCCCAAATGTGTTCGAGGCTATCTCCTTCTTCAGTTTATGTATTCAAAATATCCAGTGAATGATGAAGCTCGCAACAATACCAGGTGCAGGCATGAATTAAAAATACAGTTGCACAAAAAGGAGAAAACAAAGCAGATGTTTGATTACTTGGGAATCAAATTCCTCAATTTTCTACCTAATGTTATTAAGATGCTCCCACTAACAAGATTACAGTAGGCACTAGTGGATGTTATAAAACAAAAACCAAGGTGAAGGAATTTATTTGTGCTCTAAACTAATGTGTATAGTGTCTGTGTGTGTGTGAGTGCGCTAGGAAAAAGCTTTGGAAGGCAAGTTCCACTAGCCACAGACTTTTTATATATGTACGTAATTCATTGTAGTCATAATTTTGCTTTATTATAACTCAATGTTTCTGAATGTACACAGACATTGGCGGTACTATACTTACTCGATAGGGATAGTTACGACATGCGTGAACACTTTCAGAGACTGTCACCATACTTAAGCTATTTTCGAAGTAAAGTTGTATTCATATCCGTGCGCTTGATTTATCCATTGCATATCTTACGTTTGCTTAATTAAACTTTTTCTAAAATCGAAATGAACGCAAGTAGGTATAGATGATGCGTTCTAACTCCGCCACCCGCCACCCGCCACCCAGAGGGCGGAGTGGCGGAACTGACCGGACCCGACCACCCCCGACCTAACCCGAGCACAGGGTGGCGGAGCCACTGACCAGACCCGACCGCCCCCGACCTAACCCGAGCACAGGGTGGCTGAACTGACCGGACCCGACCGCCCCCGACCTAACCCGAGTAGTTCCGCCACCTGACACCGAACCTAACCCGAATATCTCCGCCACCTGACATCGTATTTAACCCGAACAAGTAGCGAACTAACCTGAGATGACGTAATCAAATTCAAAAACCAGCTAACCTGTATTAGGCAAACGAGGAGCCAACATTTAAAATAACATGTGTAATAAGAAGTTAATTATTAATAATAAATATAAACCACTTATCAAACCTATCTGACCTGAGAAGTATATCAATTTAAGCAATATATTGAATACGTAATAAATATAAATCACCTATCAAAGACACCTAACCTGATGATTACATCAAGATAATTAATATAAAACACTAGGATGAAAAAAATTAACTCAACCGAATTAACTGAAAGCGAAATAAAACGTTATGATTTTATTTCAAACGCTTACATATTACACCAGCTGATTAACCGTTATCACAAGTCTTTCCGGTTTAGTTGAGTGGCCAGCTAATAACAGTTTAAATCATCAGCTGGGTGCGGTCATGAAAATTAAAAAATTAACTCGATCGAATTAAATCACATGCAAACAAAACGTTATGTTTTTATTTCAATCGTTTAAATATTACACCAGCTGAGTAACCGTTTCATTATCGTCGGCTTCCGGTTGATATGATGGGTGAATGCCCAGATCATATGACGGCTTTAGTTTAAATAGAGAATCGGTAGCGAATTTTTATATAAATTATTTGGTGCAAATTATTTTATTATAAAATTGAAATATATGTTTTTGCTATATAGTTTTTATATCGTAAACCCACCAAATTTGTTTCTTAGACAACGGTTTAAGGTTAGAAATAAAACATTCGATTGTAATACAATTAATTTATTAGGAGTAATAAGATTTACATACAAAATATTACATAATGGCTCTTACAATACCAGTTAGAGGTTTATATTCAAATACACAATCATGAATAATTAAACAGTAAGCTCTAGTTCTCGGAGCAAAATTGTCTTTACTCATAAACTCCACTTTGATATCGACTGTTGAAGACTTGATTGATTCATTCTGGTGTTGACAATACACAATACATTACAAATAGAGCTCGATCTTTAAACTCATCATAATTTAAAAGAGGCTCCGACATGTTTTTATAGTAAAAACTTTTTTGAAAATCTGTATACATCTGGTAGGCTTCAATATATTTTGATTTTTCGAAATCCATATTCATAGCTTCATAAGGGTAGCATTCTGAATTTAGGAACACTCGTAGATCTACCATACCAATATTATCGAAGAAGTCGCCTTTTTTGCCTATGTTATCTTTCCGATCTGTTTGAAATGCTATAATCACATATCTAGGTCTTTCTAAGTTGGTTGCAGTTTTAACAGACCACACATCTTTATTAATATCTCTGAGAGCTGGCAGCTCATATATATCCCATTTCCGATATGCGAGAAATATAGATGTGTCTTTTGCTATTTTATCCATCAGTTCCAACTTCATTTGATCGTTTGGAAATACATGTTTTGCTTTTAAAAACATGTTGGTTACAGTTATCTTAGATCTTGCTGTACCAGTACTGTAGTAACTGTTGGCATCATTTCGAGCTCTCGTAAATCGGAAACTATGTTTACCACAGAGAACTCCTTTAAAGTGATGAAAGAAACTGAAGGGGAACCAAAGAGGTAGGAGCAAGTGAAACTTGTTATCGTTTAAGGTGATGTGATCTGATGATACATTCAACCCAGCATTGCTAAGAGATTTTGCTTCATTCTTACTAAACGAAAGCAGAGTTTTGATGTTTGTTGTGGTGTATGGATCTCGTACTCGCTCCACTTCCTTGTTATTTAATTCATAGATCATTGATTCAAACAGAGCTACTCCTCCGTTATTTGACATGTGGCAGACACCAGTAGCATTTTGTACTGCTAGAGCTTCCAGAGCACCTTCTATTATTAGAGCTGACTCTGCTAGACATACGAATGCATCTTGCTGATTGATGTTTATTTCAACTTCATCGCTGTTACCAAACGATTTAGTTGATGAATAGTAAGACCTAAGTTCTTCTCGATCAATGGAGTCGTCAAACTTGGGGTCTTTGAATATTTCTAGTTTTGATGACATGATAACCAAGACTTTTAAGGAATTGAATATTATCGGAACGAAGTGTATGCTTCAAACGAGCTGACTGTACTAATGTTTTGGTAGATTCGCTTGTTTTATATCTTTAAAGACTAGCATTCTAGGCAATCTTTTTAAGCTCTAAGCGAACAGACACCTCTTCACCTTGAAAGTTTACAGGAACTGAATCTTGATCCACGATGTCGATGCTTATATTTGAAATCTCTCGTTTGTTTACTGGTAAATACATTAGATTCTTAGGTTCTATATCGATTGCATAACCAGGATCGACCATCGGTGCAAACTCATATAACGTATGTGAAGGTTTTCCATTATAGTAAGAACCAGACACAATATTAGTTTCTATACGAATCTGTTTAACATCCAATATTTCAACAGGTAAATCAGATTCATGGAATACACCTGTTTGAAGAACTTGCTTTGAAAATCCCAGCATTCGCCCAATCGAATCATCAGATTCAAAACTGATACTTGTGAAACACTTTATTTCACATCTAATGGTGTTGGGATTAGGTCTTAGAATCAAAGCTAGCTGCTTTTGTTCACGTGTTGCTGTAGCACCAACAAGTTCATTTTGAAGCAAGTTTTCCAAATGTGTTATTTCATATGCACCAGTAGGTATCGTGATGATTCTCCAAGCAGCTCCTTCTTTTACATAAAATTTATTTTTACCTTTATATATGTTAGGTATGTTGTTGTATGTGTGAAAGCCTATCAAAGCAACTGCATAACTACCACCTGGATCCAATTCAATTGGAGGATCGTAGTCTGTTGACAGATGACAACTGCGATCTTTCAACGTGAAGGTTTGCGACATGACTGAAACACAGATACTACTGTTTAAGGCTTTTATTTAAAAATTTTAAACATAAGTGACCACAATTATAAGTATTATATTTCTGATACACATCATGATTGTACATTAGAGTAGAGTCTTTAAGGTAACGCTGCAACTCAACTGGTGGCTTCAAGTTTCCATATGAGTCAAAGTACACGGCTGTGTCACCACGTTTCTTAACTGCAACCCAATGACTGCCAGGTTCCTTGTTTGTTTGCAAATTCATGATAAGTGATTCATTCTTGCGTGGCCCATTCGATGGTAAAGTATCTCGCATGTATACACCTCTAAAATATGGAATTTTCATTTTACCAGCAAATTTCATAAGATCTTCATTTGTTAGAGGTCTTGCTGGTAAACATCTTACTCGTTTTTTGGTTTCTGCAAATACAACCCATAACCGCTACGCTGTTTCTTCAGATATAATCATTTACCGAGTCTCTTATACTTTGGTTTTAATTTCAAACCATTACCTCTCTTACCCATAGCAACAGCCTCCATCGTTTTGTTATGACGTTCTTCTTCCTCTGATTTTTGTTTGGCTGATTTGGCATCGTTAACTGCTTTAGCAATGCCTGCAGCACCGCCACCCAGAGCACCTAGCGCTGACAGGCCACCAAAAATTAAAGGTAGTAGTGGAAGGAAGCCTCCGCTTTTAGGTATTGGAATAACTCGCGGTTTCAGCACATTCTTACGCCCACCAATCTGTTTAACAATTGCGTGAGCGATATCAAACACAGCGTTCTCTGATGGAATAAGGTTTCTGTCTTTTAGAACTTCTCCAATCAGACTAAGAATGTTTTTAAAGGGAACTTTTTTCTTCGGTTTTGAGTTGATTACATCAAGACCCATACCAAGCTTTCTTTTAACTTTCAAGGTGTTTGTAACACTCCAAGCGGCTAACTTTTCCCAAAAACTAGCGTCCTTTGACTTGACTCTCTCCCAAGCTCGATTCTCCAACACTTCGTCGGCTCGATGCCTATCACTTAACTGTTTTGATTGAGAGTAAGCGATGTCGTGGTCTCGACAAGCACGATCTAAAGGATTGATACCTTGATCACCTCTAGCAAGACGTTCTTTAAGTTTAGTACCCGGGCCACAAAACTGATAACCAGGAACGTGCAGCTCAACAGGTAGCTTGTTAATAGCTGTGTTTACAAGACCTTCACCCTGTGACACCAACATTGATACTAACTGTGTGATCCGCTTACATGTCTATATTTATATACATATTCAAAAAATATAGTTTAGTTCCAGTCAAGATGCGCACCATCAAACACGCTTCTGTCTTACCTATTACAAATATAGACGATGTTGTTGATACAGCAGAACAACAACTAAGGCATGGTCCTCTCTTCCCAAACACAGTTAAATGTATCATATGTGGTCCTAGTGGGTGTGGTAAAACAAATGTTATGTTAAGTTTATTGTTTGAACCGAACGGCTTAAAGTTTGATAACGTGTATGTGTATTCAAAGTCTCTGTATCAACCTAAATATAAGATGTTACAAAGGGTGTTGGATGCTACAAAAAGTGTTGGTTATTATCCATATAGTGAAAACGATGAAATATTAGATCCAGCAAAAGCCCAGGACAACTCGGTGTTTATATTCGATGATGTGGCTTGTGACAAACAAGATAAAATGAGAGCATACTTTAGTATGGGGAGACATAAGAATATTGATTCATTCTATCTCTGTCAAACATATACTCGAATATACAAACATCTGATACGTGATAACGCTAACGTTTTGATTCTCTTTAAACAAGATGAAACGAACTTAAAACACATCTATGACGACCATGTGACCACTGATATGGACTTTAAACAATTTAAAAATATATGTTGTCAATGCTGGAAAGGTAATAAGTATGGTGTGTTGGTGATTGTAAAAGAAAATGATGTAGACAAAGGTAGATATAGAAAAGGATTCGATAGCTATATAGTAATCTAATTGGCTAAAACTGTCTAAGAGGGCAGACAACTGTTAGACAGCTGTCTAACAGGACAGCTGTTAGACAGGACAGCTGTTAGACAGCTGTCTAACAAGACAGCTGTTAGACAGCTGTCTAGCAGAACAGCTGTTTACCAGTTGTCGTGATAGATACCTAACACTAGATGGGTAGACATGCATCCACTTCAAAGCTAGTACACCTTAAACCACCAAACAGTTTGTATCTCTTAGCACGATCAACCAACAAGTGGCTTACATCAGGTTGATAGGTTATTTGAAACAAATAACTTTAGCAAGATGGAGGTGATGAGTAACCAAAAGAGAAAAATTAAGAAAAAGATTTTACAACTTGCTGAAAACATTCGAAAAAAACATTTAATGCTTAAGCTTGCTAGAGCTGAGAATGATGAAGCCCTGCAGCGTTTATATAAATCACTTGTTGACCCACTGAGTGAAATATCTAAAAATACATCAACGCTTAAACTGCAGTCACCAGCTGAACAAATCAAAGAAGAAGCGGTACCAGAAAAGAAACCCAAAGTTGAGTTCCTTAAAGACCATGAAGTTTTTGAAGCTGAACCAGGGGAGGAGACAAGTTCCGAAGAGGATATCCCAACATTTGAAGAACTTGAGGCAGATCTACAAACTATCACAAACAAACCGGCATATCAAGAATTTTTGGAGCAGTATCCTGAACGAGTTCGGTATTATGTAGACAAGTATTTTACTGAACCACCGAGACTTGCGACCATGGATCAAGCGTATGGTGCTCGCTACGCTAAATATACTGGTAGCTGGAGTCTTGGCAACAAACACTTGGAGTTTACTGATACTGACATTCGACTAGGTCAAAGGAGATATCCTCAAACACAAGGTCTGCTGGAATTGATATTTATGAAAACACCTAGGGGGTATACTTATGACGATCTTCAACACTATAGAGATATTCTAGAAGCAACTAGTGTTCATAAAATGAACTACGATCCCAACGCACGAACCAAGGGTTGCTCCTCGGAAAAGTATCTTACTCTAATAAAACCAGTTATAAACCCACGAGGGCGAAGATCCTCAACTCCTCAAGATTTTGGTTACGACATACGTCTTAACGAAGAACTTAGAGCTCAGAACGTCAGTGATAGAAAAATCAGCACTAACAACTATATGATGCAAAATAACAAACAGAGTATGTGTATTGGGATGACATAAATGAGTTGGTTGATAGACTTAGACTTTTAGTAGCTTCCCAAGCTGCTGGTAATAATGCTCATAACAATGAAATTCAGACAATCATTGAAGAACTGAAGGAGGTTGGTGTTATCGCCTAGTATACCTACATATATCACAGACATACCTACCTTAGTGCTTAGTATAAAAATGTCTATCGATAAGTTCGGACGTTCCCAATCCAATAAAGGTTCTAAGTTTAAAATTATTGAAAGAGAGATTTTCCCAAGAACTACTAGTGGTGATTTTGATTTGCAAAGCCATAGATTGTGTAACATCGCTGATCCAGTCGATGCAACAGATGGTGTAAATAAAAAATTTGTTGATGTATGGATAGACGACTATCAGAAGAACAAAGGTGAGGTAAAACAAAGAATCATTGCCATACTACTTGAAGCTGTACACAAACCTGAGTTGGAAGATTTAAAAAACGAATTTGAAAATTTTAGCTAAGAACATAACTGCTCAAGTTTTAAAAGATATTGATGTGTTAAAGGATAAGAAGCTAACGAATAAGCTGGGAGAAATAGACGGTAAACTAAAAGATTTACATGATAAGTGGATACTTTTAAATCCAACATCACCATGAAGCGCAAAACTGTTGAATCATCTGATGCTAAAAAACAAATAATTAATGAGTTGTACATGCCAGCAAGAATCAATTTTAAACGTAGACGTACAATATTAAAAGGTTTGAACGACTTGTGGCAGATTGATTTAGCTGAATTTACAGACTATTACAAAGAAAACTCTGGTTACAAGTACATTTTAGTGGTTATTAATTGTTTTTCAAAGTATGTGTGGACTCGCCCTCTCAAATCTAAAAATGCTGAAGAGGTGACTAAAGCTATGGCTGATATTTTAACTAATAGTACGGCACCCTCTAACATCCAGTCTGATCTTGGCCGCGAGTTCTATAACGCTAAATTTACCGCCTTAATGAAAAAATACAACATCAATCACTACAGCACTTATAGCGTGAAGAAGGCTGCAATAGTGGAAAGAGTCATACGTACCTTAAAAGAGAAGATATATAAAAATTTCAACTTGATTGGCTCCTACAAGTGGGTTAATACACTACCTGATGTCACTGCTACTTACAACGCTACTGTTCATCGAACAACTGGTGTAAAACCTCAAGATGTTAACAAGAAAAATGAAGAAGCTATTCTGAAACAAGTTTACTCAAATCTCAAAGTGTTTAACAAAAATAAATTTAAAGAGGGTGATGTTGTGCGTCTAAGTAAAGCAAAAGCTCAATTTGAAAAAGGGTTTACACTTCGCTGGTCAACAGAATTATTCAAGATTGTTAGTATTCATTTCACAAATCCAGTAACATACTTTCTTGAAGATATGCAGGGGAAACCAATCAGTGGAGGGTTTTACGAGGAAGAACTACAAACGACTAAACAAACAGACATATATCTGGTTGAACGCATCTTGAGGAAGAAAGGCAAGCAGCTTTATGTAAAATGGCTGGGTTTTGATAAATTTCATAATTCTTGGATAAATTCAGATGATGTTAAATAAGCTTATATATTTAATGTATTAATGTACTTAGAATAAAATAAAAGTCTTTGTTAAAAATAATGTTATTTTATTTTTTCATCTGGTTACATACAATTAAGCTAAGTGAACAATTACAATTTATGTCGTAAATCAATAATATCCTGAATAAACTTCTCCTGCGGTACATCTGCTATATGTAGATCGTTTCTCTTTGCTTTGAGGTATTCGACTTCGGCCTTTATTCTGTTAGAGAGATTTACAGAATTTGGATCATACAACATGTTTAAGACTACTTCGGAATCAGGGTGTTTATTTTTAAAGTTCTTGACAGCTCTTTTAAAACTTTTCTTCTGAGTCCTTACAGCATGATATGGATAGGTAGCATCCTTCTCATTTCTTGAAAGTAAACCAAAAACACAAAGTTTTCCAGGGTTGCTTGGTTTTGGAGATATATCTTCAAGATGTTCTGTGATTTTAGCGTTTGTTTCTCGCATGTGCTGCACTTCATCATCTATCTCCATTAATTTCACTTCAATTTCTTTAAGGTTATCCTTGTATTTTTTATTAAATTCACTTACGAAAAAATCAAAAATAATTTGGTTGCACTTTTCATAGAAACGATTAGATATCCAACAAGCCAAATTTAATATTAAATCTTTACAGACATATGTACCAGATATCAAGTTATTTTCAGCTTGTCTTCCACCAAAGTCCACCAAGTATGTAGCGGTTGTAGATGTTAGTTGAGATGTTGCTTCCGGCACATCTAGGGGGCCAGTATTCCGGCTCCCTGGAGATGACTCTAAGTGGACTCCTTCGGTTGAAATATTTAGGGTATCGGTATTCTGGCTACCTAAATGTTTCTTCAGCTGACCGTTGTAATAGGCAATCAACTCTTTAGTTTTCTTATTTTCCAGCCAATGTCTGAATCTTTTCTCACCATTTTTACATAGTTTAGTTGCATCAAAATAACCAGTGTTCTTATCGATAATTAGTTGAAAGTCTCCAAATAAACCATACCAGAAGTTGTCTTTAATTTGCTGGTAGCGCACCTCACTTAATGTAGCCATTTTAAACACACTACTAAACACTTAGATACTCAACAGCACATCTTACCTGTACGACAACTAAATTTTGAATGAGTTTGACAGTGTGTAGTAAACAATTTATAGATGCTGATACCACTACAGTTTAAAGCTGTATTTATTTCCAATCACATTAGCTGTCTTAACATCCACCCGCTTTCAGCTTCTGCAAACTCTAAAGCTTTTGTGTAAATTTCGTCGACGAATTCTTGATATATACTTTCAATATTAGTTGACACTGTAACATTTTTATTTTTAGTATTAAATGACTTCATTTTTTTTTATTTCGACTTTGGAGTACATACAAACCAAACAATTCTAAATTCATTTTAATTTCATTATGCTTAGCTAAAGCAGCTTCCATCAGATGAAACACTTTATGTCTTATTGTTTCCATAAACTGTTTAATATCAATACCTTTGTCGTATATACGATAGGTAGCCACTCTGTTTTTAAAAGCTTGAGTTAATCTGCACTTGTTCAACTTGCCATGGTTCACATACTTTTGCTTTATGAATTTCACTACGTAAATGCCCAGAGAAAGCACTCTTTTTCACTTGTAACGAGCACGATTCACAGTATCTCATCTTAACTATAGGTGCTTAACTAATGAATAAAAACACAAATCTTCAGCTTATATATCTTTATTAACAAAAATGTTTACGATAGATACCTTTAAGTATAGTGTTATATTTAAAACAAAAGTACATCAGCATAAATATAGCAAGCCATATAAGAAAACCAGTTGACATAAACATAGAAATATAATTTGAAGTGAACAGATAAGAATCGGTTAATATGAGAGTTCTCCAATCAGATGTCTCATTACGGGTACCATTATCAAACAAGAACATAAGTTTATAGCGCACCATATCACTCTTAATTTTGGACATGTTATATGTTGGAACTTCAATCACCTCATCGTTGTGTAGATGTGTTCTTGGAAGTCCAGACCATTTCATGTAGCTGTCGCTGTCGAAACAGATTCGCACTTCTTTCACATTTGGTGGTTTGTAGATATAAAATACATTTTGACATAGTGCTGTCAGGATGATAAAACTTGCTTTAAAATGGCCCATTGTATATCGTGTGTATTTCTTTAAAACGCTTAAGTATTTGTTTCTCTGCAAAGTGTAAACACTTTACTAACATGCAAACTCGGAATGATGGGTCCTGATCTTTCAACATAATATTTATAAGATTTACCATTTCATTGTCACACGGTAGCTCCTTCTTATTAACACATTTGAGAACATCAGCGACACAATAGAGGAAATCGCTAAGCCGAATATCAAAGTTAAAATGAGTTAGAAACTTCACCTTTTCGTTGATGATTTCAACCAGATCTAGTAGTTGTTGAACTGCATCTTCGGTTAAATAAAAAGTAGTAGAATCATCTGAGATTGATATACCTTTACTGTCTAAAATTTTAATAGGTTTGACAGTACATACTCCAATATTTTCAGGTTCAATCGTATTACCTTTGGTAAAGTATTCTTTAGCTGCTTTTGTTAGTGTTGAAATAAAATAGTCCCACTCCCAGGAGCCAGATGAGATTGTTATATTTGGATTTGGTGGATACGGACTATTATTTACAATCTTAATTATTGGAATCAATCCAGCAGCGTTTGATATACCAATTGCAACACTTAGAGAGGGGTTAACAGTATACCTTGTTTCCAACAGCATTCTACTTTCTTGCTTAATCTCAATAATATTCTGGCGCATAGCTGCATCAACTTAGCCCCAATAACAATTTTCACAAACACTGTTATTAGCAGATCTGAAGGACTCAGGTCCATCGTTAAAACCGATACCATACATGTTGAACAGAACAAGTACACTACTATAACTACTAAGAATAACTACTGTGAGCAGATTGTAGACTGATGTGCTTGCATTTTACTCGGTGTTTTTATAATTATATCCCCACTTTTGTTTGAAATTCTCAACCTTTTATACAAAAAATTGTGGAGTTTTATCTATTTCATATGACTTTAAGGTCATTCAACGGAAATAAAACCACAAACAGGAAATATGAACTGCTCACAAGGTTATTTCAACAGCTGCGAGGAAAATATGTTGCCTAACAAGGTTAATTTCGGGAAATGCTAAATATAGCCATAGTTGGAAGCGATAGCGCGGCTACCACTAGATGTATACCTTGTTGTCGGCTCTACTTTTAACGGATTATTTAAATCAAACCGATTTCAATAAGACTTAAGAATATAAATATTTTACTGTACACATGTACATATGTTAAATTTGGATTCTGCTTACCTAGACGAGTGATATGACACCAAACACGTAGGACTTTAACCAACAAATAAAAAATTACTTGTACGCATGCGCTAGCCGCCATGTTTAAATGGTGGCTCCTCGTTTGCCTAATACAGGTTAGCTGGTTTTTGAATTTGATTACGTCATCTCAGGTTAGTTCGCTACTTGTTCGGGTTAAATACGACGTCAGGTGGCGGATATATTCGGGTTAGGTTCGGTGTCAGGTGGCGGAACTACTCGGGCTAGGTCGGGGGCGGTCGGGTCTGGTCAGTGGCTCCGCCACCCTGTGCTCGGGTTAGTTCGGGAGCGGTCGGGTCTGGTCAGTGGCTCCGCCACCCTGTGCTCGGGTTAGGTCGGGGGCGGTCGGGTCTGGTCAGTTCTGCCACTCCGCCCCCTGGGTGGCGGGTGGCGCGTGGCGGAGTTAGAACGCATCATCTATACCTACTACCATTTTAGATATTTCTTTTTCTCAATAGTATTTGATATGTTGACTTTATTTTAAGTATCATGTTACCATATATTTTAGAAGCTAAAAAAATTCTCGCCTCTCAAAACATCTTGCTGCAGAAGACTTTGTTTTTGTTATTGGTGTTTCACACGTTTTTCTAGACGACTAAGAGTTATTTAGTAAAACAATATCAAAAACAATTAATTGGTATTCATTTAGAAACAAAAAATTTTGAAATCGGTCAATTAATAACGATATCACGAGTTCAAGTTATCTATTTTGTCGCTGAGTTTTGACTAGAACTGCATTTTAGGCTAAACATAGACATTTGCTATATGTCTTAACTATCTCTATCGAGTAACTATAGTCGGTACTTATAAAGACAGTGACTTACCATGTACATTTGATGGTCAATAAAGTCTATATATCTATCTATCAGCAGAAATTAAATGTGTTGTAAGTCTTTAATTTTTTTATGTAATAAAGACTTTATTATAATTAACATTGTCTTAAGTCATTTTTTACAGTTTTACAAGAAATATATATTATGTATAAATACACCTATACCTATATTCAGTATCAGTTTGTAACTTGAAATAAATTCAGTTAATCAAATAGTTTCCTTTTTTTCAAAAATGCTTGGACACATTGGTTAGTAATTCAAGTTGCAGTCTTTTAAAAAATCTACCAGTATGTACCATATTTGAAAAATGACTTCATCGATAATTTCTTTAAATCAACCCTTACGTTTTTGTTGACTTTTTTAAAGTTCTAACATGCAAAGTTGTAGAAAACTAGCAGTTTTAAAATTTTTATTCATTGATTACACAATTTTTTTCGTGCTATCAACTCAAGATTTATAATAAAAATTTGAAATTTGGTGGTTTTGTATCGCTTGATGTGTACTTTAAAAATAGTCAACAAAAAGCTAAGGTTGTCATTTACAAAAATTATCAATGACATTTGACACAAATTGTATAATATATTTTTGAAAAGATTGTAACTGAGAATATTATCTGACTCCGAGCATTTTTGAAAAACAGCTGAAGTAGATTAATTTGAATAATCCCAAGTTACAAACTTGCACTGTATATATAATATATACAATTGCAGATAAGTTGCAAATGTAAGTTTAAATTTTACAACTTTGCTAGGTCCTTTTAAAATTGAAGCTTGCTGTAAGGTAACATTTGTAAGTATAAAGAAACTTTGTAACAGCTCACTACAGTAAACTTGCAGTAAAGTTACAAAAGAAACACTTGCATATGTAAAGTCACTGGGGGGAAGATTTGCCATTTGCAACAAACTTGCAGGAAGCTTTCTGCAAGTAATCTATCAAACTTACACTTGCTTTGGAAAAGATTCTGCAATGTTAATGCAACATTACCTTGCTCAGTGGGCACGTTCTTACCTCTGAACCACCGAGGATCTAAAACGTTATTGAGAGAGCAAAAAGTCTTGGTGTTAAATTTAATAGTAATAAAATTCAATTCAGAAGTAATCAAGTATTTGGGACATTTTTTTTCAAATAAAAGTAGTGATCCTGATATGATATCTGCTCTCAAGGCTATTGAGCCACCAAAAACAAAAACTGAGTAACAAAAAATTATGGGAATCTTTAATTTTGTTAGGAAGTCTATACCTAATTTTTCAGAGTTGACCACACCACTCAGACAGTTGTTGAAAGGGGATGTAGAATTTTTGTAGCCTCCTATTTATACAAAAACATTAAATGACATATAATTGAAATTATGAAGTACAGAAGTGTTATCTAATTTTGACTCAAATCTTGATATCACTACACACGCTAAGGCATCAAAAAGTGGTCTTGGTGGTCTTATGCAGAATGGGAGACCAGTGTCTTATGCATCACGCAGTCTTTCCCAGACTGAGCAAAAGTATACCCTGCTAGCAATAGTTTTCGCAGGAACTAAATTTCACCATTATATTTATAGTCGAAATAATGACAAAATATTAACTGATTAAGATTAGCATATTAAAGGAAATTTCGAGACGCAGCAAGTGCATTATAGTAGTGAATTTTCATAAGAATCGTACACTATATACAAGATATACTATTAAAACGAATTATTTAAATTTAAATGGACCTTGGAGATCGGTTTTAGAGTCCGAGGTAGCGATTATTTGAAAAAATTTATATTTTATATGGAGCTAAAAAATTAAAGTTTAGTCTTAGATTTAATATGTAAGTAATGCAATTATCTTTAAAAAAATGTGTTGCAAATTTCATTAAAGTTACAAAAGTTTTTCAGAAAAAAATTAGAAAGGAATATACATGTCAAATTATAAATATGACAGGTATTTTTCAATCTTAATTGCTTGGATGGTTTTGTTTTAGTCAACCCATCCAGTTTTTGCAAACAATAAAGACCAAAAAAGGTTTTTTAGAACAAATTTGTAGTTATCCGTGAACCTCATTATCACACCGATAACTCAAAACTAATTAGCCGATTTTGATTAAATTTGGTGAATACCTTCCCTTTGCAACTGGCTTGTACAAGTTCGTTAGCCAGGAAAATCGGCCCCGGTTTTTCCGGAAAATTCTCGGTTTTCTTTCGAAAAAAAAATTATTTCTCCGGAAATGACAAAATAGAGGCAGCCAAATTTGGTTCGCAGGTTTATATCATTGTAGGTAAATTGGACACTAAAATTCAACTCGGTGAGTTGAAAGACAAAAAAGTTATGTGCATTAAAAAAAATTGAGGTTTTCCTCAAAACGTCAAAGTCGCGATTTAAAACGTCAAAATTGGCAACATTTAGACAAAGAACCTGAAACTAATACGAGCTATGGAATGAAAATGTCTCAAGAAGAATGTTTTACACAGCCCAACCATAACTGTCCTTCATTTTACTTAAATGTTTCCAGAAAATTCATTTCAAATAGACCTCTTTCTCTGATGTTTTGACAGTAGGCGCTATAGTTTATCATTTAATGTTATATAATTTTTATCGAATTTTCGTAAAAGTTCAATATATCTATTATTATACAAGATACGAAAAAACATGGTATACATTAATTATAGGGTGTCTTGAGCTACATCTTAAAACATATTTCTACAATCACGGGGTGGCTCATAAGTCGTTGGTGATACAAATTATCTTTTTTTTTATCGAACACCCTTATGTTATTGCATTTTTGCATTTTCCATCGAAATATAAAGCGTGTTTGTAAGAAAAGAATTTCGGGACGCAGCAATTGCGTTATGGTAGAGAATCTTCCTCAAATGCTTCAAACTTGAATAGCTCATCTGCTGATAACCTATAAGGTTGACCAAGAGACCAGTTTTTTCGGGAACACTTTAAGTTTACTTTCGGAAATTTTTGTACATTTTCAAACAATAAAGTTATTTTGGTGAAACATGGCACCTTGTCTCTACTATATTGGTTATACTGGTAACAAAATTTGATGCCTGCATTCTTAAAAAAAACACACATATTTGCTATTAAAAACTTTTAATGAAAATTCATTACCATAACGCACTTGCTGCGTCCAGACTTTTGTTGTTTATTGTTTGCAAAAACTGAATGGGTTGACTAAAACAAAGCCATCCAAGGAATTGATACCTTTTGCAACTTTAATCAAATTTGTAACACAATTTTTTAAAGGCACTTGCAGTACTTACTTATATATATAAGACCAAATTTTAATTTTCTAGCTCCATATAAAATTTACATTTTTTCAAGTAATCGTAACTGGGACTCTACAACTGATCTCCAAGGTCCATTTAGATTTAAAGTATGTTAATAGTATGTCTTACTAATAGTGTACAATTCTTATGCAAATTCACTACTATAACGCACTTGCTGCGTCCCGAAATTTTTTATTTATATTATATATTAGCATGCTACAATTAACGACGTTTGAAGCTTTGTCATGGAATTAGGAAATAAATGGTCCAAGGCTAACATTACACAATCCTTAGTTGATTGTACAGCTCTATCTATAAAATTTTGTGTAAACTAGACTATCGTGACAACATTACCTGGTCCTGCACCGAGATGGCGTCCCTGTTGTATCTCTCACAACGGTGTCCAGGCGGATAACCTGCGACAACCTCCATTGTTTAGATTTTTATCTACGATTTATTAAAATAGCATAGCAATACATATAACGTCAACTGTCTGTCCAACATTGTAAATATTGCATTACAGAATCTAAAGTGATGTCGAGGATTAATTTATTATTGTGGCGGTGGTTCCGACCGCAGTGTTTCCGTCAACACTACTCTATGTTTCTCTTGACAGCTAAACGTTACGTTACGTTATTCGACAGCAAGCTGTCAAGAACTACTATATAAGAGACACCAGGGATCTCTCTCTCTCTCTCTCCTCGCTACCAACCGACATAGTGAAGATACGTCTCTCCACGCTCGGTCAGTTATCTGTTATGTGCTGTCTGTGATTGTTTTATAGTTAAATGTATAGTTTATTCAGTTAGTGAAATAATAAAGTATATTAAATGTTTACGTATGGATTTAATATCAACAAGTGCAATTAACATCCATATTGGTGACCCCGTGCCGCAAGCCGAAGATGCCCAGCCTGATGTTCCAGCCGACGTCGCCTAACTTCCACGCACGTGCTCATGCCTACAGAAAACGAATATCTAAACAGGTCAGTCTTTTCTAATTTAAAAATTATCTGATTTTTTCACAATGGCCGAAGATTCTTCAAGCAGCAATATCATGGCAAGGGTTGCAATAAAATTACCTCCTATATGGAGACGTAACGTGAAAATCTGGCAAATGCAGGTTGACGCCCAGTTTGATATATCGCAGATCAGTTCTGAAAAGACAAAATTCAGTCATGTACTCGCTATACTCGATCCTGATGTCGCAGAGTCAATTTCAGATTTTTTAACCCAACCATTATCATCAACCCCCTATTCAGATCTAATGAAACGTCTTTTATTAGAATTTGAAGAGTCCGATAGTCGCAAACTAAATAAACTTTTAACAGAATTAGAATTAGGCGACAGAAAACCATCGCAACTTTTACGCGAAATGAAGTTTTTAGCCGGTAGTCAGATTGGAGAAAATTTCCTTAAAATTTTATTTCTACAACGTTTACCAGTCAACGTTCGTTCAATTTTGGCTTTAAGCAACGATTCTCTAGAAAATTTGTCGGTTACAGCAGACAAAATCGTGGAATTTTCCGGAGATAAATACAACGTGGCTGAAATTCAGTCACGCGAGCCCGACAAGCTAGCCAAGCTAGAAGCACAATTAGAGAAGCTAACAGCATTAGTCAACGAATTGCGAACGCGTTCCCGATCTACCTCCCGAGAAAGACCCAAGCTTTCTCGAAATTCCATAACCGCAAATTCCTCAACCTCCACGTGTTGGTATCATGAACGATTTGGCAACAAGGCCAAACGTTGCATCCAACCTTGCAATTTCAAAGCAAAACATGTGTCGGAAAACTAATAAGGCACTCCCTCCACGCGGCAGGAGACGAGAGCCACCTAACACGCCGCCTTTTTATTTTTGATAGACGCTCCAATATGAAATTTCTAATCGACTCTGGAGCGGATATTTCAGTTATTCCACCCACTCACGATCAACGGAAATTTCAATCGAAACGTACCTTGTATGCTGCAAACGGGACCCCTATTCATACCTATGGCGAACAACTATTAGATTTGGATCTAGGTTTACGCCGTAGGTTCTGCTGGCCCTTCACACTTGCCGATATCAAGCAACCAATTATAGGCGCTGATTTTCTAGCAGAGTTTGCTTTACTTGTGGATATGAAACATAGACGTTTAATCGATACAAAGACAAACCTCTCTAAGGCCGGTGCTAACCCACCACTAGGAATTAATTCTAAAATTCATCTTGTAGACCCGACACACCAGTACTTCAAATTGCTACAACAATTTCCTGACCTTTTTAAGGAAACTTCTTCTAGCAACCTTCCAGAGGTTGAGTTCTTCCATACTATAAGTACGGAAGGACCACCTGTCACTGCAAAAGCTAGAAGATTGCCCCCAGAAAAGCTAGCTCAAGCAAAGCTAGAATTCCAGCACATGATGGACTTGGGAATTTGTAGACCCTCCAAAAGTCCATGGTCAAGCCCCCTCCACATGGTGCAAAAAAAGGATGGCTCATGGAGACCATGTGGGGATTACCGAGCACTAAACGCTAAAACAATCCCAGACAAATATCCTATTCCAAATTTGCAGGATTTTAATGCCCAGTTAGAAGGCAAACGTATTTTTTCAAAATTAGATATCATTCGCGCTTTCCATCATATCCCAGTAGCACCTCAAGATATTCCCAAAACAGCAGTCATAACTCCATTTGGCTTATTCGAATTTGTTAAAACCCCATTTGGCCTTCGTAATTCAGCACAAACATTTCAAAGATATTTACATTCAATTTTAAGACATCTTGACTTTGCCTACTCCTATCTTGACGATATTCTCGTTGCATCAGCTTCTGAAAAAGAACATCAAGAGCATCTAGCAAAACTTTTTCAGACACTTCAAGACAACGGCATCCGTATTAATTCATCTAAATGTGAATTCGGAGTGGCCGAAATTTCATTTTTAGGTTTTCGTGTAAATAAATCTGGATTATTTCCACTTCCTGAACGCATCAAAGCTATTACCGACCTACCTCTTCCCGATACCATTGAAAAACTCAGAAGATTTCTAGGTCTCATAAATTTCTACCGTCGTTCTCTTCCACGTGCTGCGGAAATTCAGCAACCACTATTCGACCTCTGCCAGAATCCCAAAAAACGCGACAAACGTAAAATCGAGTGGACTCCTCAGACTCGAGAAGCATTCGAACGTTTGAAAGAGGCACTAAAAAACGCTACACTAATAGCTCATCCGTCTTCTTCGCTACCACTGATTCTCCATGTCGATGCTTCTGATTATGCCGTAGGCGCTTCCCTCCAACAATTACGTGATCAAACACTAGAACCCTTAGGTTTCTACTCTAAAAAGCTTACTTCAGCCCAAAAATCTTACAGCACCTACGATCGCGAACTTCTAGCTGCTTATCAGGCAGTTAAATACTTTAGATATACCCTAGAAGGTCGCCATTTCACCATTTATACGGACCACAAACCTTTGACATACGCTTTTGAACAACGCGTCGATAAAGCATCTCCAAGGCAACTACGACATTTAGACTTCCTAGGTCAATTTACCACAGACATTCGCTACATACCAGGTCCTACAAACATTCCCGCAGACTATTGTTCTCGCATTGAAACAATTTCACTTTCTTCCACTGTGTCACTCCAAGAAATTGCGCAAGCTCAGTCATCTTGTGAGGAACTCAAACACCTTCTGCAGTCTAAATCTTCCTCATACAAATTTCAAAACATGCCTCTTGACAACGGATTGAATCTTATTTGCGATTCTTCTTCAAAGAAACTTCGCCCATTCATTCCGCTCAAATTTCGCCGAAAGATTTTCGATTCTATCCACAATTTATCTCACCCAGGCATATCAGCTTCAGTCGATCTGGTCCAGGATAGATTTTGTTGGCCCAAATTGAAACGCGATGTATCTCTTTGGTCTAAAACTTGCATTCCCTGCCAGAAAGTCAAGATATGGAGACACACTTCCAGTGCCATTGGACAATACACCCCAGCCATGAGAAGATTCTCGCATATAAATGTTGACATTGTGGGACCATTACCAGCATCACAAGGTCAACGCTATCTGTTAACAATAATAGACAGATTTTCTCGATGGCCCGAAGCAATTCCATTGTCAGATATTACAGCAGAAACAGTAGCGAACACTATTTTATCATGCTGGATCTCTCGTTTCGGTGTTCCGCAATACATCACCACAGACAGAGGTAAACAATTCGATTGCCACCTTTTCACACACCTCACTAAAACACTAGGTGCAGACCACATCAAGACCACAGCTTACCACCCAGCAGCAAATGGTGTAATCGAGAGATGGCATAGAGTTCTGAAACAGGCCTTGAAAGCTCATATGGACGAAAACTGGGTTGCTAAATTGCCAATTGTGTTACTAGGACTCAGATCGTACATAATTCCAGAATATCGCTCAACACCCGCTGAAATAGTCTATGGAGAATCAATCAAACTTCCCACCGACTTTTTCAACAGCACACAAGCTCATGATGTTCCACCACTTATATCTCAGCTGAAAGAAGACATAAGGAAACTTCGACCAGTACCTTTTAAACATCATACTGCAAAAAAGGTATTTGTCCATCCTAAGCTTATGGAAGCTCCTTTTGTTTTTGTTCGCATTGATATTCCGCGAAAAACTCTCGAACCAGTTTATGACGGCCCCTTTGAAGTGTTATCCCGAACTGACAAAGTCTTCAAAATCAAGAAATCACACGGAGAAGAGACAATTTCTGTTGACCGTCTTAAACCCGCATTCATTCTTTGTGATAACGAACAGACAACTTTCCAGCCTCAGAGACATCCTAGTGAAACTGAAAGTGACAGTGAAAGTCCAACACCTAATGAAACTGAAAGTGACAGTGAAAGTCCAACACCCAGTGAAACTGAAAGTGACAGTGAAGTTCCCGTTCCCGTTCAAACTACACGCCATGGACGTACAGTTCGATTTCCACGAAGATACTTGAACTAATAGCGTTGCCACTGAGAGGGGAGTATGTGGCGGTGGTTCCGACCGCAGTGTTTCCGTCAACACTACTCTATGTTTCTCTTGACAGCTAAACGTTACGTTACGTTATTCGACAGCAAGCTGTCAAGAACTACTATATAAGAGACACCAGGGATCTCTCTCTCTCTCTCTCTCCTCGCTACCAACCGACATAGTGAAGATACGTCTCTCCACGCTCGGTCAGTTATCTGTTATGTGCTGTCTGTGATTGTTTTATAGTTAAATGTATAGTTTATTCAGTTAGTGAAATAATAAAGTATATTAAATGTTTACGTATGGATTTAATATCAACAAGTGCAATTAACATCCATAATTATTTCGAATAACTTTATGTTCCTTTGATCAAACGACTTGAAAATTGGTACACAAGCACGTCTGTCTATGTTCTTTTAAGTTGTAAATTTGAGAGATATTTCTTTTTAAAAAATATTTTTCAATTTTTTTACTAAGAAAAAGTGGCCGCTAAGATTTGATGAACGAACTCATCCAAGTCATCAGCAAAATAAGGGTAATTCCCAAATTTGGTCCAAAAAGTATTGTTTGCGTTATCGGTTGGATACACACACATACACACACACACACACACACACACACACACACACACACACACACACACACATATATATATATATATATATATATATATATATATATATATATATATATATATATATATATATATATATATATATATAAATATATACATTTTTTAAAGTTTGGAAACAAGAAATAGCCATTCGGGGCTAAATCCGGAGAATTGGGCGGATGAGGAAGCAATTCGTAGCCCAATTTATACAATTTCGCCATGAAGACTACACACATGTGTATTCTCCATGGGTGCACACATGTGCACCCTTGCATTGTCTTGGTGTCTTGGTTCCCTACAAGAAAAAATCCTAGGGGGAAAGAATAGGTGAACTTCATTATGGGTGACGCATTTGCGATGAAATTAGCCTGTAGCCTGTTTTGAGGAATTTAGTATCGATGTGAGCATTATGAGCATGTCCTTCATCTTGCTGCCACCACATCTGTTGTCTTTCAGCCAACGATATTTCTTCTAGAAATTCAGGTAAAATGTTTTGTGAAAACTACAGATGTATTTCTTCTGCCAAACTTTCTTCGCAAAAATAGGGTTCAATTATCCTCCCAATAAATAATCCACACCAAACATTAATACTCCATATGCGTTGAAATCTGGTATCCATTACCCATGTGGATAACAAGATACCACATGGGCTTCTTGAACAGAACACAAGAGCTTTCTGGCTTAAGCGGTAAGCCGTCGGCGGCTCCTCAGGCTGGAGTGTGCTTCCTTTTGTACTCATCCCAGTCTCTTGCTCTACATGAGCTAAAAGGGTGTAATTACACCGCCTCCCTTCCAGCTCACCGCCCTTTGTCGTCTATATTTGTGTCTGTTTCCTCCTCCTTCTCTTTCATCCAAAGGCAGGTGTAACAATGGCACCCAACTCTAACCGCAATTAACTATTATTGCTTTGGAAAGTTATTGCAGTAGATATACTTTGTGTTAGCAAAAAAAACCCTTATTGATGCGATTATATTTATTATTTAAGTAAACATATATTTGGTCATTTTGTTATTTACAATGTTTTAACGTTTTGTTTGCACATTTCCTTGATACTTCACAAATGTGAATTACTTTTCGTCATTTCGAGATTAGAGTCCTTTTTTTTTTTGGGTAAGACATGGTTTTTCAAGTTAATCGGTTACTCAGTGACAAATTGTCTTTCGAGCTTATGATTACAGGTTTTTCTACCGATGGTACTGTTGCAGATAAACGTAGCATATTAAGTGGTTTGCTGGATTTTGATGCAGAAATTGAAATATGTGGACAAAACTTGGACAGTCTGGCAAAAGATGTAAATAATTTTGATTATGCAAATATAGATAATGAATTTGGATATATTGGTACAAGACTTCTACATGTTAGTAATATATTGAACCATTTGACAACTTTAGATAGCGAAAACTAATTTTACATGCTGATGTAAAATTAGTTAGCACGCTGCATGCAACTGATTGATGAAGTAGGTGAAAAGTTTTCAAAGAGTGTCGCTGTAGTAAGTGAACCCTGTCCTCAAACCACAAAGTCGCTTTTTGGATAAATCTATTCCCCCAGTTGGTACTTCAGAAACACAAAATTCAAGGTACTTAGAACCAGAGGTGATAAGAGACATTGGTAATGAACCTTTACCGCCAGAAACTTCCCTGTCAAAATTGCCGACGTTTTTCAAATGCTCCACCTCAACTCAACTTCAATGTTCCCAAATCCTCCCTCATGTACCAATCATTTTGTACCTTCTAACGCTCCCCTGTACAAATGGAGTCTTACCTTTGATGGTGAAGGTAGCATCTTGCACTTCTTGGAGAGAGTTAGTGAACTAAGTGAAGCTCGTGGTGTAAATAAACACCAGTTATTTAGGTCTGCTGTTGAACTTTTTACGGGCAATACTCTAACATGGTTCCGGTCAATCAAACAGTCCTTAATATGTCTTGGGAAGATTTACAGTCTCGTCTTAGAGTTGATTTCTTGCCTCACAACTATGAATCAAATCTATGGGATGATTTAAGACGACGAACTCAAGGTGTTGACGATAGAATAGTTGTTTATGTGGCCAAGATGGAAAATCTCTTTAATCATTTGAATAATGAACCCTTTGAAACCCCTCGAGTACAAAATATTGTTAAAAATTTATTGACTCAGTTGCAAAGTCAGCTCGCAGTTCATAGAGTTTCCACTATCTCTGAGTCTGTCAATGTATGTCATGCTATTGAGGAAACCCATCTAAATATAAATAATTTTCGACCTCCCCCTATGAATGTGGGCAACGTATTGGAACCAGACTTGGCATACCATAGGCCTCGTCGAACCAACCAGCTTTTATTTGTGACTTCAACAATGCAAGCATCGTCCAGTGAGTCTTCATCTCGTGGGATACAGTGTTGGAATTGCAGTAAGTTTGGACATATATCCAAAGACTGTAAAGGTTTGAAAAAGAAGCACTGTTATCGATGTGGTAAACTAGAAGTTACAAAGAGAACTTGTCCAGTTTGTCCGGGAAACTAAATGGCGGTTTGCGAAACGACCCAGTCGCGAACACGTCTGTCGTTAATTATGTCTCTGTCTCTTCCGATATTAACTTTCTTCGAACAAAATATGCCTTAGATTTTATGTTGTCAAATGTTTTTGGTGATGAGCGTCCCACTTGAATTTCGAGATCTTTGGTCAAAAGTTTTTAGGACTTTTAGATTCAGTTGCGTCTAGAACGGTTGTTGGTGAAAAAGGCTATGAATTGTTTCAGCAAATTAAGTTCCGATTGTTACCTCCAGACATTCCTTCTTGTAGTGTGGCGAATGGTGATGATTGCTCTATTCTTGGTGTGTAACGTTTCCATTTGAGGTACAGGACAGAGTGAGGCTGATTAATGTTTTGGTCATACCGTCTATATCTTCAACTTTAATTTTAGGCACTGATTTCTGGAAAAAATCGGTATAGTCCCAGACATCCGTCATGGGCAGTGAAAATTTACTGATACTCCTAGAATATAAACTAGCGCCATATTGGGTAGTTCGGACTTAACTATTTTGCTGTCTACACAAATGAAAAACTTGGTCAACTCCTTTTTTTGACATGTTATCCTGTTTCTCCTGCTTTGCTGAAACACATTAATGCTGAGTTGGATAGTATGCTTGAGCAA